>CAUYPK010087038.1:0-16599 GCA_963574355.1 Loris lydekkerianus | reverse complement strand
CAGATTCTTGAAACAGACCTTACTCAGTTTGAGCAATATGATATCCAATAATACCATAATAACAGGGGACTTTACACTCCTCTTACAGAGCTGGATAGATCCTCTAAACAGAAATTAAACAAAGATATAACAGATTTAAATGAGACCCTAGAACAACTATGCTTGATAAACGCATATAGAACACTCCATCCCAAAGATAAAGAATATACATTCTTCTCATCACCCCATGGAACATTCTCCAAAATTGATCATATTCTGGGACACAAAACAAATATCAACAGAATCAAAAGAATTGAAATTTTACTTTGTATCTTCTCAGACAATAAGGCACTAAGGGTGGAACTCAACTCTAACAAAAACACTTGACCCCACACAAAGGCATGGAAATAAACAATCTTCTGTTGAATAACAGATGGGTGTAGGAAGAAATAAAACAGGAAATCATTAACTTCCTTGAGAATAACAACAATGAAGACACAAACTACCAAAACCTGTAGGATACTGCAAAAGCAGTTTTGAGAGGAAAATTTATCACTTTAGATGCCTACATTTGAAAAACAGAAAGAGAGCGCATCAACAAACTCACAAGCCATCTGATGGAGTTGGAAAAAGAAGAACAATCTAAGCCTAAACTCAGTAGAAGAAAAGAAATATCCAAAATCAAATCAGAGATCAATGAAATTGAAAACAAAAGAATCATTCAGAAAATTAATAAAACAAGAAGTTGGTTTTTTGAAAAAATAAATAAAATAGATAAACGATTGGCCAGACTAATGAGAAATAGAAAAGTAAAATCTCTAGTAACCTCAATCAGAAATGGTAAAGGGGAAATAACAACTGATTCCACAGAGATACAAGAGATCATCTCTGAATACTACCAGAAACTCTATGCCCAGAAATTTGACAATGTGAAGGAAATGGATCAATATTTGTAATCACACCCTCTCCCTAGACTTAGCCAGGAAGAAATATAGCTTCTGAACAGATCAATTTCAAACACTGAGATTAAAGAAACAATAAAAAAGCTTCCAACCAAAAAATGCCCTGCTCTGGATGGCTTCACACCAGAATTCTATCAAACCTTCAAGGAAGAGCTTATTCCCGTACTGCAGAAATTATTGCAAAAAATTGATGAGGAAGGAATCTTCTCCAACACGTTCTATGATGCAAATATCACCCTGATACCAAAAGCAGGAAAAGACCCAACTAAAAAGGAGAATTTCAGACCAATTTCACTCATGAATATAGATGCAAAAATTCTCAACAAAATCTTAGCCAATAGATTATAGCTTATCATCAAAAAAGTCATACACCATGATCAAGCAGGTTTCATCTAAGGGATGCAAGGCTGGTTTAACATATGCAAGTCCATAAATATTATCCACCATATTAACAGAAGCGAAAACAAAGACCATATGATCCTCTCAATAGAAGCAGAAAAAGCATTCAATAAAATCTAGCATCTTTTTCTAATTAGAACACTGAAGAATGTAGGCATATGTGGCACATTTTTGAAACTGATTGAATCTATCCATGACAAATCCACAGCTAATATTTTCCTGAATGGAGTAAAATTGAAAGCTTTTCCTCTTAGACCTAGAACCAGACATGGTTATCTTCTGTTACTATTACTATCCAACATAGTGCTGGAATTAGAGCCAATACAATTAGGCAAGACAAGGAAATAAAGAGCATCCAAATGGGAGCAGAGGAGGTCAAACTCTTCCTCTTTGCTGACGATATGATTTTATACTTAAAGAACCCCAAAGACTCAACCACAGAACTCCTGAAAGTCACCAAAAATTATAATAATGTCTCAGGATATAAAATCAATGTCCACAAGTCAGTTGCCTTTGTATACACCATTTATCAGTCAAGATGAGAGGCTATTTAAGGATATAACTCCTTTCACTATAGCTTCATAGAAAATGAAATACCTAGATATATACCTAACAAAGGAGGTGAAGGACCTCTATAAAGAAAATAATGAAATCTTCAGAAAGGAAATAGCAGAGGATATTAACAAATAGTAGAACATACCATGCTCATGGCTGGGAAGAATAAACATTGTTAAAATGTCTATACTTCCCAAAGAAATCTACCTATTAATGCCATCCCTATTGAGATACCAGCATTGTACTTTCAAGATTTGGAAAAAAGGATTCTGCGTTTTGTATGGAACCAGAAAAACACCATATAGCTAAGACAGTTCTTAGTAATAAAAACAAAGCTGGGGGCATCACCAGACTTTAGGCTGTTCTACAAAGCCATAGTGGTCAAGACAGCATGATACTGGCACAAAAATAAAGACATAGACATTTGGAATCAGATAGAAAACCAGAAAATTAACATTTTACAACCACCTAATCTTTGATACACCAAACAAGAACATATCTTGAGGGAAAGACTCCCTATTCAAATAGTGCTGAGAGAAGTGGATATTCACATGTAAAAGACTGAAACTGGACCCACACCTTTCTCCACTCACAAAAATTAATTCAAGATGAATAAATTTAAGGCATGAAATAATAAAAATCCTCAAAGAAAGCATAGGAAAAACATTGGAAGATATTGGCCTAGGGAAAGACTTCATGAAGAAGACTGTCGTGGCAATTGGAACAACAATAAAAATAAACAAATGGGAATTAATGAAACTGAAAAGCTTCTGTACAGCTAAGGAGACAACAACCAAGGCAAATAGACTATCTACACAATGGGAAAGGATATTTGCATATTTTGAATCAGACAAAAGCTTGGTAACTAGAATCTATAGAGAACTCAAATTAATCCACATTTAAAAAGCCAACAATCCCATATATCAATGGGCAAGAGACATGAATAGAACCTTCTCTAAAGAAGACAGAAGAATGGCTAATAAACATATGAAAAAATGTTCATCAGTCCTATCTACTAGAGAAATGCAAATCAAAACCACCCTGAGATACCATCTAACCCCAGTGAGAATGGCCCACATCACAAAATCTCAAAACTGCAGATGCTGGCATGGATGTGGAGAGAAGGGATCACTTTTATGCTGCTGATGGGACTGCAAACTAATACAACCTTGTTGGAAGGAATTATGGAAAAACCTCAAAGAGCTCAAGCTAGACCTCCCATTTGATCCTGCAATCCCATTACTGGTCATCTACCCAGAAGGAAAAAATCCTTTTATCATAAGGATACTTGTACTAGATTGTTTATTGCAGTTCAATTTACAATCACCAAAATGTGGTAACAGCCTAAATGCTCATCAACCCAGAAATGGATTAACAAGCTGTGGTTCCAGCGTACACCATGGAACGCTATTCAGCCATTAAAAAAAAAATGGAGACTTTACATCCTTTGTATTAACCTGGATAGAAGAGGAGCACATTATTCTTAGCAAAGCATCACAAGAATGGAGAAGCATGAATCCTATGTAGTCAATTTTGATATGAGGACAATTAATGACAATTAAGGACATGGTGGGGATGGTGGAAGGGGAGAGCAGAGAGAGAAAGAAGGAGGGAGGGGGTGGGGCCTTGGTGTGTGCCACACCTTTTGGGGGCAAGACATGATTATAAGAGTGACTTTATCTAACAAATGCAATCAGTGTAACCTGGAAAAAAAAATGTGTAGGCATTTCTTTGTGGTCTCTATATTTAAATCAAAACCAAATAAGATTACAAAGAGATGATATAATTTGTAAAGATCATATGATGTACCCTTTTGTTGATAGCAGTTCTAAATCATTACTAGTTTTTCATATATAGCTTTTTTTTTCATTTAATAATATAATACATCAGGATTTGTAGAGTTTTCTTCCACATGTAAAATAAAACAGTAGTGCTCCCCTTTTCTTTACATTGTATATATGTATGAGCATTTCTAGTTCAGGATTTTGTTGGTTTAGAACATCCATTATTTCAGAAAGAACTTCATTGGGCACCATTACTCAAGCCAAGTGTACTCCTAACTACTAAAAATAAATTTTTATTACAAATAAATAAGCTATAAATAAAATAAAACTACTAAAAGCAACAACAACAAAACCTTTTTAACAGGCCATGGGAAAACTCCATGAGATAAAAACAAACAGACAAAACAAACAAACAAACAAAAAAAAAACAAACAAACCTTGATATAGTTTAAATTCTAGAGTTCTAATCTATGTGTGTATATGTGCTCATTATAATCAGTTTCCAGAATCTTAATTTATTTCATGATTTGGTTAAATCTGTGTGATGGTGATAACCCTTCAAGGAAAATTATTTTCTGATCTTTTATCCAATAAGCATCAGGGTCTGACTTAAATATGTGTAAGTTGGGAGGACAATAGCTGGGGAAGAAAGGGTCTGAACAGGTTTTCAGGCTTTGAAATATTTATCATCACCATCTGTAAAATGTCTTTTTGTTTTTTCATTGGCTGAAACTAATAAATCTATTGGAGGGGAACATCTTCAGTTTCATTGTTAGATAAATCATTCCCTTCTTGGCTAAGTTCATGGTTGAGAAGAACCCTTCATTTTCAGATGCCTCATGTCCAGCTTAGAGTTTTTCAGACCCATGGTGAGGAAAGCATGATGTTCCTGAAAGTGTCTAGAAATGTGTGTTCTTTGATCAAAATAAATACAGGATTTTATCTCTTTAAGTATAAGAACTCGAAGGGAATTCATGAAACTGGAAATAACTTGTGTGTTAGAATGGTGAGTTTCATGGGAAGCCTTGCTTTTTTGTCAAACCATTTTAAAAGTCGTTGTCCAGCCATAAAGAAAGATGGAGATTTTACCTCTTTCATGTTTACATGGATGGAGCTGGAACATATTCTCCTTAGCAAAGTATCCCAGGAATGGAAGAAAAAGTATCCAATGTACTCAGCCCTACTAGGAAGGTAAACTATAGCTTTCACATGAAGGCTATAACCCAACTATACCACAAGATTATGGGGAAAGGACCAAGGAAGGGGAAGGGAGGGGGGTGGTTTGGGTGGAGGGAGGGTAATGGGTTGGGCCACATCTATGGTGCATATTTTTATCTATAATAAAAAAATAAAAAAAAATTAAAAAAAAAAAAAGTTCAAAACCAACCTGAGCAAGAATGAGAACTCCTTCTCTATAAAAAATAAAAAACTCAGCCAGCAGTTGTGACAGGCTCCCTACCACTTGGGAGCTGCAATAGCCCCTGCTCCTTGGAAGACTGAAGCAGAAGACTGCTTGAACCCAAGGGCTTGAAGTTTCTGTGAGATAGGCTGAAGCCCTGGTACTCTAGCCCAGGCAACAGAACAAGACTCTATCCCCCCACATCCCCAAAAGCAACTTTTACTGAGAAAAAAAATCCTATAACTTGGATTTATAGGCATCCTTTTTTGGTATTACCTGCAAGTCTACAAACACAAATTATTACAGAACCTTGACTAAGTCTACCTTGCTCCTTAGCTCTAAATGGATGATTTTTTTTTCTCCACACAAGCAGAGACATTTACCACATTAAATTCAGTCTGTCTATGCCCCTAGGCATCAGTGGTGGGACTCCTGTTTTATTATTATATGGCTTCCTTTTTCTCTGCAGGATGTGTTTTTCCTCTTGTGTTTCCTTTAATGGGTAGTAAGCAGACTTTGCCTATGGGTATGTGCCCATCCCTAAACTTATGTATATGTTTGATTAAATGTACATTAAATGACACGCCATATAAGCATGAAGTAGTAACAGCTAATGGTTCTAAAAGTGACATTTTATATTCTTTGAACACTGATTAACACAGCACTTGGCAGCCTGAAGAACCTCATGTTATATATTTATTTCCTAACATCTGAAGATTACAGAGTAAATCTAACCTACAAACAAGTTTCTGCCTTGGGGATAGAAGAGTGGACAATCTCAAAGGAATGAGAATTGACCAGTAATAGCCACGATTCTGAGAAAATAATTATCTGCCTATTGCATTTCCCAGTGAGTACTCTGTCAAGCTCTGAATTCTGAGTGTCTAAACCTGACTTCTTACTAAACCTGACTTTAGGCCAGACACTTAACCCTAATGAGCTTCTGATTTTTTATGCGTAATTGGGTCAAATATTCCTTTTCCTTTCTATCTCCTAGGAGTATGGTAAGAAAAGAAGTATTAGAGATGAAGCATCTCAAACTCTGGAATAAAAGATGCCTCCCAAATTCCTAGTATATTAACTACATCCCAGTATCCTTTTAATAGCTTGCCATTTTAAACAGCAAAACACCTGTTTAAACCTGGAGATTATATATACATACACACATACCATAAAATATATGTGTGTAACTAATAGCTTTTTCTTCTTTTTCTAGAAAATATCTGAAAACAGTACTGCAAAATCTGGCAGACAGAATACTGTGGTGTTCTTACAGTTAAAATTGGGGGATGTGGGGGGAAATGAGAGGAGAGAGAGAGAGAGAGAGAGAGAGAGAAAGAAAAGCAAAGGAATTCTAACTGGTTTCCCTCCCCAAGAGAATTAATAATATAGTATTTTTACCTATCATAAAATAAGTTAATCGATTTTTTTTTTAGTTGTTAAGAGGATAACTCCTCTCTACTCACTAGCCAGAACAACCACTGTATGGTTAACCAAAACAACTGTATCAAGTTAAATAATGGTATATTAAGGGTTCACCCAGATACCACAAGAGGCTTTAACCAGGAGAACCCAGATGTGTTCTATCTCCAAGTAAGATCTTGCCCATAATGCTGTGAGATTAAATTGTTTTTTAAAAAAATGTTACTTAATAAACCACTACCAGAAAATTTTACATGAAATTCTATGTCAACAGAATTCCAGAAGGAAACTGTATTCCTTAATTGGTCTATGTAATATTATTTATTTATGCTTAAGCATCTGACACACACACACACACTCTCACCAAAGTTGGTTTTCAGAAGCTACAACTTGTGGTACAGAAGATAACTCACAAATTATTGTGTGACTTCAAATTACCAACTTTTGCATGTGTGAGATGCTTAAGCATAAATAAATGGTGTTATCTAGACTAATTAAATGAATACATCTGTGTAACAACTTGCAGTTTCTGAAATTCTTCTGACAATGCCCCATCAAAGATCTCTGGCTCACACGAGTTTCTTAAAATTTCAAACAAATTCTTTCATACTGTCACTCTCACACTCCTCTAAGAATGGTGGTATTCAAAGTAACAAACATAGTTACAGATTTTTTGTTACATTCCCTCATGATTCATGGAATGAATAAGATAAATTCCAAGCATTCCAATTTTGCACTATTTTTACAGCATACACAAGTGTGACTGCTGTGGTGTATTAAGGAAAAAACTTAGCATGTAATACATAGCATACTTATTCAAATATATATGTTGATTATAAACTCTATGAAGGCAGGCCTCTGTCTGGCTTGCTCCATGAGATATAAGCATATAGTATGTGCTCACTAAAGATGCGCTGAATCAATAATAATCACACCACAAAGCATTACACTTTTGTTTTTTTTTTTAGAGACAGAGTCTCATTTTGTCACCCTCGGTATAGGGCCGTAGCATCACAGCTCACAGCAACCTCCAGCTCTTGAGCTTAGGCAATCCTCCTGCCTGAGCCTCCTGAGTAGCTGGGACTACAGGCGCCCGCCATAATGCCTGGCTATTTTTTGTTGCAGTTTGGCCCGGGTCGGATTCGAACTCGTCACCCTCAGTATATGAGGCACCCCACTCACTGAGCCACAGGAGCCACCCGAGACAGAGTTTTTTTGAGACAAAGTCTCACTTTGTCATCCTCGGTAGAGTGCCATAGCTTCACAGCTCACAGCAACCTCTACCTCTTGGGTTTAAGTGATTCTCTTGCCTCAGCCTCCTAAGGCAAGAGCATTACACGTTTTAATATATATGTTGCCAGTGTCTAGTATCACAAAAAAAGATTAAGAAAATCACTAAACAAATGTCAGAAAGAGATAACTCTGACCACTCAGTAGAACAAGCTCAATCAATTGCCAGTATCGCTAAGAATGCAAATTTATTGCTGCTTTCTGCTAGGTTCTGGGTTGTTCTTTTTCTACCTGCCTCTAGATACAAGTTGCTAAATATAGAAAAGCTTACAGGCTGTGGCTCAAGGAGTAGGGCACCGGCTCCATGTGCCAGGTTCAAACCCAGCCCCAGCCAAAAACTGCAAAAAAAAAAAAAGAAAGAAAGAAAGAAAAGCTTACAACACAGATGAGGCATTCATAACTGAACAAAGAAGAGACCAACAGCATAAATGAATATCTCAGGAAGAAATACCTGGGCTATGCGTGAGTTTAGAAAAGTCAGTCACTTAATCTCTCTGAATTTTAATGTTCTCATCTAAAACATGGGATAATGCCTACTACACATGGGCTGTTGCAGTGAGGATACAAAGAGATAATGCATGTAAATGATAAGCATACTGCATAAATCATAGTAAAGGCTGGATAAATTATAAATATTAGTAGGGAAACATAATCATCTATGAAGTGTCCATGAAATAAACAGTACAAGTACTTAGGAGAAGCCTGACTGCCTCTGGTACTGACATACTAGAGAAACTCCCGATACGCGTTCTTTATACAGGTAAACAGAGGAATGTTTTTAGAAAGAGTCCAGCATGCCATCTGACACATGGTAGAAAAGCAGTAAATGATAATTTCCTCCTCTGTCATTACAGGACAAAAGAAGAACACTAAGGTAATGGAATTTAGTGTCACAAGCATCCATATTAGACACTTAGAGCATTATGGTCAACCCATCCTAGCCCCTCAAAAAAAAGATCTTTACCCCAATTGGAAAGCAAATCAACATGAAGTATCTTCATGTTGTTTCTTCCCATACAGATATGTCCATCCTGAGGGTCAAACTTCACTTTCTAGATACTTTTTCATCAGTTCTCTTCCTTCCTATGATTAGTATTAACGTGTTTAAGAATTTGCCTAATTATTATGGGGAAGTACAAACACTAATCAATAACAACAGAACTTCCAGGAACTCTCTTTACAAAGAATCTTTCACAAAGATTACTGGGAATCTTCTACAATGTAACCTATATTCTGTGTATGATATAATCTAGCCTTTGGTTGTTTCCACTATTCTGTTTAGACTGCACATTTAAATAATAACATAAAGTTATGAGGCCCCCAAAGAAAGAACTGTA
The DNA here is from genome assembly GCA_963574355.1 of Loris lydekkerianus. Classification (NCBI taxonomy): domain Eukaryota; kingdom Metazoa; phylum Chordata; class Mammalia; order Primates; family Lorisidae; genus Loris; species Loris lydekkerianus. The sequence goes on along the minus strand of CAUYPK010087038.1, from coordinate 7,472 downwards.
ACTTATCTGAATAGGTATCTTCCACAGCAAAGGCAAAGACTGAATATTAGATAGCAGTTCTGCATTAATCCAAATATCTAAATGACCTATAAGTGAATCCAAACATTTAGCTAAGATACTCTTTGCCCAAAGGCCTTGAGTAGCACCACCAAGGGTTTACAGTACAAATGCCAACACAATTAAAATTGTGTCTAATTGATATATAAAGAAAAAGTTTTACATGAACTACCCTGGGAACTCAAAATGAATTTTAGCCTCTAGAATAAGGTACCTATATACTCGAGTATAAGCCGAGTTTTTTCGGCACAAAATTTGTGCCGAGTTCGGGGGTTTTGGCACAAATTTTGTGTCGGAAAAACTCGGCTTATACTCAAGTATATACGGTGCTACCAAAATTGTGCCTTTTAACAGAAGCTGGTGAGGAGAACTAGACAAATGTATTTTTTTCCTCCCTTAACAAGCACATAATATAAGCTTATTTTTACAGTGATCAGCTTTAGGTTGTTTTGAGATCTCCTCATCTATACAACAGGGGCAATAAAAGTACCCACCATTATAAGGTTGTGATATGGTTTAAAAATCCACGTTAAATGCTCAGTGCAACACCTGATATATTGTAATAATACAAATTGACTATTAATCACTATTAATGCTACCACCACCATCATCTTTAGAATTTTACTGTATTATCAACATTTGTCTAGAGAAGAAGATATACTTCTTCCTGAGACTGAAATAGACTTCAGTATCTCTGAGCCTCTGAGCCCTGCAGAACTGAGATCTGTTCTACTGTGGACTCCTGTATCTTCAGGGAGTGGAAACACACAAATACAAATACACACTTTCCTTAAGTTACATAGATTGTTTCTCTCGCTCCAATTCTTGTATAGTCTTCTCTTACAAAAAAGAAACACTGTAGTGACTAAGAAAAGTGTGAAAATTCCATAAATTTTACAGCTAAGGAGAATAGTTGTTACAAATACATTGAAACAACAAAATCAGTGACAAGAATCTGGGCGGTGACAAGCAGCGTGTGACATCTGGCGGAAGCCAAAGTCACAGCAAGGGGGAGAGAGGTGGCATGAGGAAGCATCCTGCCGAGCGTGGACACAGAAAAAGAGAGGAATTGACAGTCTTCCTTTGGAGCCAGGCCAGCCTTTGGCACCTCTAATTGAATAGGATGACATTGCTATGAGTGCGGTGCCTTGGAACAGTGCAGTTTCTTTTTTGATGTACTGCACCTTGGACTGCTAAGCACATGTGAGGCATACTTCCATTCTTGGTGGGTCAGAAATTTAGGAGACGCAGAACCACCACCGAGCCAAAAGAGTCTCTCTAGAGATAAGGGTTCTAATAAACAGACTTCTAATATACTAAACAGAGACCAGACTTTGAAAGAACAGTGCACCTGCTATTTCTTTTAGACCAGCCAATTATCAAAGCTGGCCAAAATTCCATCTTTGTTTGGTACTGAGAGTATTTCACAAAAAATGCAGGTTATAGGCTTGGAAGGGCTCAAAGAGCTCAGCTAGTTTAGCCAGCATCCCTTTCACAAACATGGAGACTAAAGTTCAAAAAGGAGATGGTAACTTTCCCTAAACCACACAGATAATTAGCATCAAGACTCAGAACCAGAATTCAGGCTTCCGAGCTGCAAGTTTTGCATGCTTTCCCAGGAAACCATGCTGCCCCTACAAAATAGAAATGAGTGCGAAAGTATGAATCAGTATGTTAATGTCAGTTTCACACTCAAATATTTCAGAATGTACTATTTACATACCAGCACATATTGTTCTCAATTTCACTTATGACATCCCATATGACCAATGATTTTAAGTGTTTAAAATTCTTTTGAGATAGGGTCTTTCTGTTGCCCAGGCGGAGTACAGTGGTTGTTCACAGGTGCAGTCATAAAGTACTACAACCTCAAACTCTTAGACTCAAGTGTTCCTCCTGCCTCAGTCTCCCGAGTAGCTGTGGTTACAGGTGTGTGCCACCCTGCTTGGTTAATATTTTAAGTTTTAAAAGAATAGGTTTAATGCCATACAATTGTAACTCCTCTACAGGGTCTAAAACTATGTAATATATGTAGTAGGTATTCAATAGACATCCATGATGATAAATAGATAGTAACACCTTAATTGCTTTACCAATGCCTAATTTTTCAAATTCATTAATTGTTATTTTTATATACTGATGCTCTTAGCTCTGAATTAGAACCTTGTTTCCAAGAACCAACAAAATTTATGCTTTGGGTGAGTTTGGTGGCATAACTTTAAAGTTTCAATTTTGCCATTGTACCTGAATTGGAATTCACTATTTCAAACACTTAAAAAAAATCCTGAACGGTATTAGCAACTTCCAATTACTGTAACCTAAGTACTTTCTCTAGTTCTAAAAGATTATAGCTCTACAGAGGGGGAAGATGGTAGGAGAGAACTACCTATTCCTAATGTCTAACCAATATGGAATAATTTGTACCCTGATTTTATTCCTCTTGCTTATATTATTATTATTTTTTTTTTTGAGAGGAGTCTCACTCTGTCACTCTGGTTAGAGTGCCCTGGCATTCATCACAGCTCACAGGAACCTCAAACTCTCAGGCTCAACCAATCCTCCTGCCTTCAGCCTCCCAAGAAGCTGGGACTACAGGAGCCCGCCACAATGCCCTATTTTATTTTATTGTAGTTGTCATTGTTGTTTAGCAGGCCCAGGTTGGGCTTGAACCCACCAGCTCCGGTGTATGTGGGTGGTGCCATAACCACTGAGCTACAAGCACTGAGCCAAGTTTTTCTATTTTTAGTATTGATGGGATCTCACTCTTGCTCAGGCTGGTCCCAAAGCTCTGAGCTCAAGCAATCCACCTGCCTCAGCCTCCCAGAGTGCTAAGATTACAGGTGTGAGCCATCACACCCAGCCCCTATACTCATTTTTAAGAAAACCCATGAGTAGATTCAATCTCTTTTAGCCTTAAGAATAAAAGCACATAGTTTACAAAAGGCTTCAACCAAATCCCATGAGAGATTTCTAGGGCTATAATAATTATGAACTCAGGCAGATCAGCCAAATAACTTCATTTCTGCATTCAGAGTGTGAATAAATGTAATAAGTATTTATTTGCCATTTGAAAATGAAAGTATAGATCTGGAATGAGCTCACAAGGTAAATGTGGACAGGGGAGGATGCCCTATGTAAAGGAAAAGAAACATGGAGAAACATGGAATGTTTAGGGACTGGTGAATATGGGACACATAACCCTGGAGAATTAGGTGATTTCAGCAGGAAGCAGAAAGGAACTGGATAGAAAATGGGATGATATTGCCATTGGCCTCCTAGACAAAAGAGTATGAACAGCAGTATGTGCACCATGGAGGAGCCAATGAAAATTTACCTTTGGTATCCCTCTGCTAATCCAAGCCTTTTCTCATTGACTTAGGACATTGGTTAATTGATGCCAAGGAACACTGATGTCACAGGATTGACATTTCACTGTTCCCGTCATTTTTCCCTTCTCTTTAAATAGATTTTTAGATGGAAGGAGATACGAGATATATTTAGAAAGTAGAACAAACAGGACTTCATAACTATTAGAATAGAAGAGGTGAGGAAGCAAGAGGAGTTAAGAGGGCTCTCAATAAAGGGGGAAGTGGTGTGCAAATTTAAGCTCATCTTGGACCCAACAAGCCCAATTAGGGTTGTCCAGAGACAGAAAGGGAAAACAGTATATAACCAAAAGGAGACTGAATGAAGAACCAGACAGTTAAGGAGATTTTACTTACTAAACATACATACTCTCACATTCATATGCAGAAAACAGTGAAGAAAGCTCACAGGACACGATGGCAGAGTATTATTCCTAGGTTGTCAATGAAAGCAAGCACAAAGAATATGAGGGTGACCTATGTATGGGAAAGTGGGGTAGGGGAAAATAACAGGAAAAATGTCTAGGATAAATGCTGGGCAGAGTTTAAAAACTATCAATTAAGAGCTAGCCATGGCCAGGCATACTGGTTCATGCCTAAAGCTCAGGAGTTTGAGAGTAGCCTGAGCAAGAGTGAGACCATCTCTACTAAAAATAGAAAAACTAAAGGCCAGGTATGTGGCTCACACCTATAATCCTAGCATTCTGAGAGGCTGAGATGGGTGGATTGCCTGAGCTCACAGATTCGAGACCAGCCTGAGCAAGAGCAAGACCCCATCTCTAAAAAAAAAAAAATAGCCAGGCGTTGTGGTAGGCGCTTATAGTCCCAGCTACTCAGGAGGATGAGGCTTGAGCCCAAAAGTTTGAGGTTGCTGTGAGCTATGATGCCACAGCACTCTGAGGATGACAAAGTGAGAATCTGTCTCAAAAAAAAATTAAAAAAAAGAAAAATTAACCAGTTGCGGTGTGCCAATGTAGTTCCCTCTATTCCAGAGGCTGATGCAGGAGGATCTCTTAAGCCCAGGAGTTTGAGGTTGCTATGACCTATGACATCATGGCACTCTAACCTGGGGACTAGAGCGAGGCTGTCTCAGGAGAAAACAAAACAAAACAAGCAAAAAGAAACAAGCTAGCCGTGTTGGGATGTAGGCATATTCAGGGGAAAATGACCAGCAAGGTGGTGGAAGGGGCAAAGGTGGAGAGAGACACAAGACAAAACACATGGTAGGTTAGGGTCCTGTTAGCCACAATTGCCACTCAAGGAGAACAAAAAGGTAAGGAGTTGGAAGTTGAAAACGGTTTCCTCTTGATCCTGTCACTGAAAAAGGTACAAGTTTCCACTGAACAAAATCAGAACACAGGTGGTCCCGGGTTACAGATGAAAGACATTCCTGACCATGCCTTTAGGCCTGATTTATTATGAAACTTGGATCCCTCATGAACAGTATATATATGGCAATAATCATGCAGTACTATTAATAGCTCATATGTGGTAATATACAGCCTAAAACTGTAGTAACAATTCTCCCATATTGCAGTAGTAAGTCATAGAAACTATTATGCTTTCTTTTTTTTTTTTAAGTTAGTTTTGTTTTTTGTTTGTTTTTTTTTAATTAAGTTTATTTATTTTTGTATTTTTTTGTTGTTGCAGTTTGGCCAGGGCTGGGTTTGAACTCGCCACCCTCGGTGTATGGGGCCGGCACCCTACTCTCTGAGCCACAGGCACCACCTTATGCTTTCTTTTAATTCAAAAAAAAACAGAACATAAAAACAAAATCATATAGAAAGTTTAAACAGGAGTAGGAGAAATTTTAAAAAGAACATTAAAGGTTAACGCTCACCTAATGTTGCATCAAGGCAAGGGTAACAGGACTGTTATACTTATTTTGATCTATTAACCAAATCAATAATGATCTTTCCAGTTCAACTGTTAAATAATCCACTACATTACTTTGTAATAACTGATGTTTTCTCTCTCTTTTTTTTTTTTTGCAGATTTTGGCCGGGGCTGGGTTTGAACCAGCCACCTCCAGCATATGGGGCCAGTGCCCTACTCCTTTGAGCCACAGGCACGGCCCTATAAGTCATTCTTATGCAGAGTGGAGGGAGTCCATTCCTAAATTTGGAATGTCAGGTTGTCTTTAACCCTGGGCCTGCCAGTACTACAATAAGCTTCATAAACAGGGAGGTTAAATTAAAACTGACTTATGGTCTTTCCTTGTTGTCTCTTGTTCCAGATACATTTATCTTTTGTAGCACCAAAGAATACATTGGCTCATGTTTATAAATTATCCTACTAAATAGAGAAATAAGGAGGAATGCATACCTCAAACAAAGCAACCTTTGATTTTCGGAAGCCCAAGATGAAATAAAACATTGCTCTGAAAAATGAGACTGTGTCTACCACTTTCTTTCTCTTTTTCCTGCCTTAGATCATTCTCTGGAAAATGTATTTGGTAAACCCATGTGAAGCTGGCAGATGCAAAACAAAAACATAAAAATTATTTTCATTTTCCTTTAATGACAGTACATGTTCAAAAGTTTTTGTTTTAAAACACTGGTAAGAACTCAGATAATGGCTGGGTTCCTGAACTTAAGCTTAAGAATAGCACTGCATTTGCAATCAATATTTTATTTTATTATCTTTTTTTTGCAGAGTCTCAAACTGTTGCCCTGGGTAGAGTGCCATGGCATCATAGCTCAAAGCAACCTCTAACTTTTGGGCTTCAGCAATCCTCTTGCCTCAGTCTTTCTATTTTTAGTAGAGACAGGGGGTCTCGCTTTTGCTCAGGCTGATCTCGAACTTGTGACCTCAGGCAATCTGCCCACCTTGGCCTCTCAGAGTGCTAAGATTACAGGTGTGAGCTACCATGCCCAGCCACCTGCAATCAATTTTGTAAACTTTAAAAGCAAAATATCTTTTAAATTACTATTTGGATAAACTCTGCTTTTAAATACCATCTGTCATGTAAGGCAAGTGCTTTTGTGAAAAAGCAATGAAGATCAAATGTGGTTTTATCACTTTCCAGTTGTGTTACCTGAGATAGTCCACTTAGAGCTTCAAGTGCACCCTTTGTAACATGGAGGATGGGACTGCTTGCCTGACAAAATTGGCACAGAAAGTCTCACAAAATTGAGAGTAAAGTTGAGAGTTAAGAAAGTGAAGAATAAAAGTGTTCACCTGTGGCTCAAGTGGCTAAGGCGCCAGCCACATACACCTGAGCTGGCAGGTTCGAATCCAGCCCGGGCCCACCAAACAACAATGACGGCTGCAACCAAAAAATGGCACCTGTAGTCCCAGCTACTTGGGAGGTGGAGGCAGGAGAATCGCTTGAGCCCCAGAGTTGGAGGTTGCTGTGAGCTGTGATGCTACAGCACTCTACCCAGGGCGACAGTTTGAGGCTCTGCTCAAAAAAAAAAAAAAAAAAAAAGTGTTCACCTGTGTTAAAGTTCCTGGAAGATGGCCTAATAAGTAGCAGGAACCAATAAAACTGAATTGTAGAACCCCAAATTTTGAACAAGTTTCAATTTCTAACAAAATAGAATTTTTTTTTTTCAGGCACAACTTTTTTATTTATTTATTTTTTTGTTTTGTTTTTAAATCAGTAAAAGAAACTGGGTCCTAGAAACTGCAGTGATCTAAGCAGCAGCAAGTTTGTGCATTCATTTTTTTGTTTTTGTTTAAATACCTTTAATTGTCACTCTGCTGGCAAACCTCATTTGCATGAAATTCTGCACCATACATTGTAGTAAAGTTACCCCTCATCCCAGGAAAAAAAAAACAACACTACTCTGGAAAATAATTTTCACTGAAATCTAACCAAACTTTGTTAAGTGGATTGTGACAGGATTATAAATGATATGAAAAATAACATTTTAACATTTGGCCACCAACTTTAAGAAAATGATTTGCCTATACAATTTTTGTAATTTTCAAAAGGTAATATATTCTACCCTCATATGGTCCTCAGAATTAAAGCATAATGAACAGGAAAGAAAAGGAAAAGAATGCAACTGAGTGCTACGGCAGAACATCTTGCCAGAAGTAATT
>CAUYPK010087035.1:0-10404 GCA_963574355.1 Loris lydekkerianus | reverse complement strand
CAAAGAGGGAGATGTCTGTTAACTAATTTGTAAAGAACCAATAGAATTTGCCAAAAGGATAAGGGTGAAACAATATTCCTGGGAATGGTTACAACAGGATGAGGGGAAGAGGTTTGAAGTCTGTTTTTTTTTTTTTTTTTTTAATTTATTTATTTTTATTAAATCATAGCTGCGTAAATTGATATGATCATGGAGCATCATACACTAGCTTCATAGACCATTTGACACATTTTCATTGCAATAGTCAACATAACCTTCCTGGCATTTTCCTAGTTACCATGGCATGACATTTACATTTCACATTTGCTGAGTTTCACCCTTACCCTTGTAAGATGCCCCGTAGGTGTGATTCCACCAATACCCCTCCCTCCCCCCCACCCCCCTCCCTTTCCCCTGTTTTAAGATTTAAATTCACTTATTAGAGTACAGGATGACCTGGGGGAGGGGGGGGAGAAAGGTGGGAAGGTACTTGGGGATTAGATTACTCAGCCTGTGTCCCAGGCTGAGTGGACACACGCAGGCAGGTGTGTGGTTGGAGACAGCACTTAACACCCATCTGTGCCCGCAGGCTCATGCTCAGCTTCCACCTCCAGGGCCCTGTACCTATGACACCAGTAAGCTCTGTCTTTTATGGCCTCTTCATAGCTGTCCCAAACTTGTATACTAGTCCTAATGTTTCATTATTCGCTTTAGACTGATCCTGATCCCCTGGGCCACTCCGAACTTTGTATTTCAGAATTTCTCTGGGTCCTGGACGCATTCAAGAGACTGATCAGAAGGATTCACTAGAATAAATTCTTCTAGCACAGAAATTTTCTGAAGACCTGTAGAAAACAGATTTCTGGGATCCCAGGGAAGGGAACAGCCGAGGGAAGTAGACAAGAGGAGGATAATTAGAGACTATTCAGGAGTCGCACTGATAGAGAATTGTAACTGGATGTGGGTGGAGAGGAGATGGAGCATTTTGACTTGGATGCCTATGAGCAAACTTAGGATGATGCTAAACAAGGCTGGGAATTAATATACCTGAGTGGGTTTTGTTTTTAAAATTTTGTCTTATATCTTATTTATTTTACCAGCCTTCTCAGAGAAAGTATCTGCATCTGGTTTCTCTTTGTTATTCACTGAATCCAGTACATGGAAAAACAAACAAACAAACAAAAATATATATCTCAGCAATACTGTCCTATGAAACTGGCTAAAGGGTAGGACTCTTAAGTGTTCACAAATCCCAGGACTATAACACAGTTTCACTCCCCTTTTTCTAGTAGGTTTGGGCAGGAGATTCTGGCAAGCTGGATACTGTGGGCGGCTGAATTCTGACTTAGCCTCCCACTTTAGTCTGATAATAAGTCCCGTCTTGCCCACACAGGACAAGTCACAGCTGCTGTCTTTATAATGATGTTTATTAAAGCAGTGGAGGGGAGGGGCTGTCCTCCTGTGGTCAAGTGAGTGTGACTTGCCAAGGGCTCCCTGCCTCAGGCCTCTACGTCTGAGGTGGATGGAGCTGGTCTCAGGTGCCCATCTAGGCAGTTATAAATTACTTTCAGAGAGCTACGGTCAAAGCATGAGAGAATGGAAAATGACAACACGGAGGATTTATATGGTTCCTTTCCTATAAGGAGAACAAGCACTTCAAATAAATGATCTCATCTGCCCTCCTCTTCTGCCTGGGAAATGGAGGGCACAGGGGCGGCAGCCATTCTAGGCGGGTATGAAGGCTTTGGTTAACAATCTTGAATTATCAGTAAAACAACATGGTTACTTCTCTCTTTCTCTTTAGAAAAATCAAAAAGGCTGGGCTTTTAAAGGTGGTTTCCTCCCTTTGTTCGATGGACTGAAGCAAGTTGGTGAGAATGATTCCACGTGTAGTAGGATACTTCCATGACATGCTGTCACCAAAATGTGCATGGATGATCAGGCTAAATAAAGGAACTGTGATATGGAGAAATCTATGCTAAGGTCATTTCTAAAAAAATACTAAATGTTAAAAATAATAATTGTGCTTGTAATATTCCTCAGATTGATTTTTCAAGCATTTGCACCAGTCACTTGCTGTCAGAAACCCTTCCCTGGATAAAAATCCTATTTTAGCCTTCTTCAAAAACACAGGGAGGTTTGGGAGGAATCATGGCTGTCAAAACATACTTGATGGGTCCAAAGTCACAGAAAGAGTTAATGGGGACTCTGATCTTCTCCCAGGTTCCCTAAATCTCTATCTAGGTCTCTGCTTCATTTGAACACGGCTTTTGTTGCCATTTCCCATACAAAGGAAAGGATGTTGAAAATGATGGAAATAAACACCACAAGGGCAAAACAGAATGGTAAAAGGATTAGAGGAATGGCGCAGGGGAAAAGATTACAGGAATTTAATCTGTTACATGCAGCTTTGGGCAAAAAGAATAAAGGGAGAGTGACTGCTTACAAATTGCACAGAGCTGTAAAGGGAAAATTTGGGGATCTCAGAACTGACAAAGGATAAATCCCAAGGCATGAGATTTCAGGAAAATGACTCAGTACAGCAGGCTGAGAACAGGGAAGCGTCATTCAGGGGTGATAGCCGAGAAGAGTGCAGAGATCTTGAGGATGTCGGCCAGTGACTCAAGACTTGCTATGTGAGCTAGGCAACATGACTGTGATTTTTCAAGCGAAAAACCTTGGACAAAACGATAAGAAACATAAAGTGAACTTCCCCCAGGAAGATGATAACTGCCAGGTACGCCCTGGAGGGACACAGTTCTTGCAGCCTTTGGTATCTAGCTACTGGGCTGGTAATACCGCTCATGTTCCCAGAGCTACACTAATTGGCATCACTGGTCTCTGCACCATAGAGAGTTATTCTGAAAGGTTACGACCAACAATCCTGCGTGTAAGTAAGAGCAGGCTATCAAACAATTGCCTAGAATCTTAATATTTTTCAGGGCCAGTCCTAACAAAACAACAGGCTAATCTAATCTTATGTAATAAACCTACTGATCCATTCTAAATTTTCATCTCACTAAGTCACAACATAACACCAGATATGGAAATAATATTTGTGCCTAGCTATGAACACTTACATGACTACCTAGTTCCTTTCTAGCAGATCTAAATCGGAAGCATAAACTGTACCTAACTTATTTTAAAGACCAAACTAACAATTGTAAAATGTGATTAGGAAGGAATCCAGAATGTCACTGGGGCTGGACCCATGAGGCTGAGAGATGTTCTGTCTCATATAGAGTGAGGTGAAAGCTAAGTCTGGGTAGTACCGTTTCCACCAAATCATACAGGTCCCCCTCCTTTAAACACAATCTTTTTTTGTTTAACAGATCCAGGGGAAATAATAATTAAACAGATATCATTTTAGTGAAAATAGTTTAGTTTTAGTTGTTTTTTGAAACCATTATTCTTTTGCTGTTTACTTGAGCTTAGTGAAAATTTTAATTTTTGTTTTAAAATCGACACTATCCAGTTAGATCTAAAGCCCTATCGATGTAACTATTCTGTAGCATTATGATTATTAGAGACATATGCACCTGTGTATACTTGGTAACTGGATGTAAAAGACAGCATGAATGAAAGCATTCCCTGAAGTGAGTTGTATTGATTTGAGAGCTTGATGGAATGTGAGTTCTTTTAGAAATAGCAATGAAAATCTAACTGAGCTGTGTACCAAACACAAACCTAAGAGTACCCCTGATGAACACCATCAAATCTTCCAAATTAGGATTTTGGTAAAACTTTAAGTTGGATCCAGTTGATGAATCTTTTTTCTGTTCTGCTTTTGATAGTTGTCTGTTGATATTAGCTAATTCTGTTTTTTGAAATTACATAAAACCTTGATTTAAAAATATGCATTAATCATTTTATTATTTATTTATTTATCTATTTTGAGACAGAATCTCACTTTGTTGCCCCCGGTACAGTGCCGCGGCATCATAGCTCACAGCAACCCCAAACTCTTGGGCATACGTGATCCTCTTGCCTCAGCCCCTGAAGTGTAACTGGGACTGCAGGCACCTGCCACAATGATTAGCTACTTTTTAAAGACAGGGTCTCACTCTCGTTCAGGCTGGTCTCAAAATCATTGGCTCAAGCTATCCACCCCCCTCGGCCTCCCAGAGTGCTAAGATTACAGGCTTGAGCCACCGTGCCTGGCCTTGCACTGATGATTTAAACACAGTATTTTGAAAACAAATCTCTAGTCCAACAGTTTAAACCAAGTAGCAACCTTTAAAGACATGAATTAAAGTATAAGCTGATGCAGTACTATTTAGCAGAAATTAAGCTATGTATATGAAGGGCTTTCTAAAACAAACCCAACCAATTTGATGGTGGGAAATAAGAGTTTTAGAACCTATTTCATAAAAAGAAATTATAAGAGGCAAAACAATTATGAATAAATAAGTTTGTAGCCTGTGGTAATCATAGTTGAATTTGGAGTGCTACACATCACTTTCTAAACATAATAAAAGTTACTGCAGCTATATTTGTAAAAAAAAGAGACCAGTTTGAAAATAATGTATTCCAACAGCGAGTGCATGCTTGCATGTTTTTCGTTTCTAATATGCGGTATTCAAGAGCTCATGACATTTATTTTTGGGGATGTTCTAAAGAGAGCAGGGGGTGGCCTTTTCTTCTCCAATGTTGTAAGAGGTATTTCTTACTGGAGAGTTCATTTCAGGCACCAGAGAGCTAATGCCCCTATTGCCTCTCTGGTACAGCATGTTCTTGGTTTTTTAACTAAAGGCACGAAGGATCACTCATGCTTTAAAATGAATTTAGTGTTTTGAACCAGACAAACACATGGTATTTCTTCAATTCAGAATTCAATCCAAATTAGGATTTTGGTAAAACTTCTAGTTGGGTCCAGTTAATCAGTCTTTTATTCTGGTCTAGTTTGGGTACTTTCTGTTGTCATTTGCAAGTGGTGTTTGGCTGATATATTTCAGTGTCCTAGTCAGCCCACTTTGAACTTTGTTTATATCAATATGGACTGTGAAAGATTTTGTCTCGCCAACTGCAGAGCCTCAAGCTTTCCATTAGAGCTTTTCTCAACTGCATGCTTACTGCTCAGGTTAGTGGATTTCATCACTGTTCTTCACATGGATGCAAATACAGAAAGTGGCCGGAGGTGTTTGCCTCTTCCTATAGGGATGTTCTGTACTCCTCCAAAGACCCACCTTGCAGTGCTATTTTTATCAGAAGAATTTCATAAAATTTCCTGACTTTAGGGAGGAGAAAATAAATTCTAGGGTGAATATAGCCTAGAAAAGTCCAGGCCTACTTTTTTGGATTCTATAAAATATTATCATAACAGTGTTATCTAGTATGTTCCAGGTACTCGTAGGTGTTTAATATATAAAATGAGTCCAAAGCAGAACAAACACAATGGATGTTTTTGAGATAATGAATAATCATCATGTCTTCTCTCATAGTGACAGATGTATAAATGAGTAGGCATTCGCCTTCTTTTTAATATGAGAGAAGGACGTAGGAGAAGTTAGAGGAATACCCAAGTTTATAGAAAATTATAGCAACAGTGTAAAAATTTTATTTTATCATCTGAAGTCAAAACTGCCTGATGACTTTGTCACTGAAACTGTGCTGTTAAAAATATTTTAAACTTTTTATGGTCACATTATTTGGATTTTCTCACCTCTTGGTATCCTTTTGTTCAGCAGGCCATTAACCGAGATTATGAGTGGTAAAAAATTGCCCTCTGGACTTCTTGAACACTTATGTTAAACATAATCACAGCTACTGGGAAGCCATTTAAATCTACACTCTACTTAATAAAAGCCCATGAGATTAGGCAGTATTTACAGGAACTGGATTTCTAATCTTATCAAACTGACAGCATAATAGATAGAGGAGTGTTTAAGGGGTTAATAGGAGCTGTTTCTAAGGTTCTGTAGTTAAAAAAATGATAACTATAAGTAGATCTTATTTATTCACTGATGAATTCCAGAAACATTCCAGTACTTAACCCCATTTAACTATATGTGTGTGCATTATAATACCCAAAATATACCAATAACAAAAGACGAATACAAGTCACATTGAACACTTCTTGCAATGGCAGAAATAAAATGTGACTTAGATATTACAGTTTTAATATAGTTTCTTCCTTTAGTAAAATGTATATATATATATATATATTTTATACCCTCTACACATGTTTTATATATACACACACATATATATGTGTATATATATGTTCCTGTATTTTTTTCCTATTATGGTTAAAAAAAATGAGAGGATGAAATTTGAGTACAAAACAAACCAATGCATTGTGAACATTGGAGACCTGACAATTAAGTTCGTAAACTTGCCACCAAGAGCTTATGTTGGCAGCACTGAATAAATGACTGGGTAAAGCTTCATGTCTTGCCGTATCAGTGCCTTACCGTTGTGTTTGTGTCAAAGTGTTACGGTGTCTTCCTGAGTGGCATTCATTATTGTTGTGTAGTTTTGCATGCCATCATGAGAATGTTGGAGCTTGAGTTAGGGCAATGAACACAAATTAAATTTCTTGTTAAACTTGGCAGAGCGGAAGTGAAATCAATAATATGTTAGTCCAAATTTATGAGGATAATGTCCCGAAGAAAAAGGCAGGGAATAAATGGATTAAATGTTTTTCTGAGGGTAGAGAAAGTGTTACTGATGAAGGGAGGTCAGGGCAGCTAGTATTGAGCAGAACTGATAGAAGCAATTCAAAATCCATCAAACTGTGCGTCAAAATCATCAGCTGACTGAGAAGCACAGCAGACCAAGTAAACATCGACAGAGAAACTGAAAATCGGCCTGAAAAGGTGTGGGTCTTGCATCACCAGCTCCCATGGCACCACGAGGGAGTTTTTAGCCAGTAAACATGTAAGTGTACTGGAACACCCTTCCTACACACCTGATCTGGCCCCTAATGGCTTTGTTCTTCACCCAAAGGTAAGGGAAATATTGAAAGGAAGGCGTTTTGATGATATTCAGAGCATCAAGCGTAATATGAACACAGCTATTACAACCATTCTAGAAAAAGAGCTCCAAAATTGCTATGAAAGGTGAACTAGGTGCTGGCATTGGTGCATAGCTTCCCAAGGGCAGGACTTAGAAGACAACTGTCATGATATTCATCAAAGAAGTATGGAGCACTTTTTCTAGAATGAGTTGCCAAACTTAATTGTCAGAGTTTGTATAATAAGTAATAATAATAAATACGGTTGTCTGTGCACTTCTAGGAAAAATAATTTAACGTGTAAGTTGCAAAGAGCGGTCTGAATTGCTGAGGAGTCACGTCAGGGGTACTCAGGTCTGCAGTGACTCTGCTGATGGCAGGATATTCCTGCACCCCAGCCCGCTCTGATTCGTTCACGTCCTCAGGGAGCCTGTCTCCTAGTCAGAGGGAACTCACGGTTGCCTGCTGCTGTAAGTGCAGCTTCTTATTAGCTAATCAATTATTGGAACTGATTGGTGAATAAGCATTCTCTATAACCAAGGGAAGAAAATGAGATTCCATGGATTTCCCCATTCCTTGTTATGTTTGTGACTCATTTGGGTTGAGGGCTGCCTGGGTATGCAGGTCTGCCCACCTTGCATCTCTCCCTCCTGAAGGCCTTCCAAGGACAGAAGCTCCCTTTCCTTCCGCAAGGCACCGACCAGGTTATTCTGACTTGATCCCAGTCTTCCATCAGTAACTCTGACTACTGTTTAGGTTTTTTCTTGCTTTTTTCTTTCCTATTTCAAAGAAGTCTTACTGCGGAAGTTACCCCTCAACCAACTCTTACATGATAGGCAGGAAGTAACTAGAAGAGGGGTGGGGAAAGAAGGGAACAGGTTTACATTAGGACTTGCGTCAGCCCGTGAGACATTTTTTCCTATTGCTGTTCTGTACACGTATCTGTATACGTCTCCATAAATCTCTCTCTCTCTCTCTCCCTCCCTCATATATATGAGCTATATTGGGTCTCCTCTGTGTGTGTTTGTGTATGTACCTGTGCGTGTGTGTACATACCTGTGTGTGTGTGTACATACCTGTGTGTGTGTATACCTACCTGTGTGTGTGTGTACATACCTGTGTGTGTACATATCTGTGTGTGTGTACATACCTATGTGTGTGTATACCTACCTGTGTGTGTGTGTGTACATACCTGTGTGTGTGTACATACCTGTGTGTGTGTGTACATGGAGGATTCCCTTAAGAAAGGGAAAACTATATTAAATTTGTAATCCTCAAGTCACCCTTTGACTTTTGCAATTACAAGAGGTGTTCAACATGGCTTGTATTCATATTTTATAATTGTAATATTCTGAGAATATTTTTTACTTTTTCCTGGCACCCTTTGTGTAACACATACATACTTGTTACATCATATGGATGGCTAACTTCTATGGGGTCATAATAGGTGAAAATAAACTTAAGAAAAAATGACAAAGATTTTATTTTTGAAAAACATTCTCCTGGCCTTTGTCTTAGGGAAATTGCAAAACGGCTCCAAGAGATCAGGGCTAGATGTAAGACTTTATCATAAATGTGAATGTTTGGGCTTTTCTTCTTTAAAAAGAAGGGAAAACTGGTTAATCCTCCCCTCGGTACATACTCACGGTTTATTACACTTTTAAAGACCATTTCATGGGGCTTTAGAGCTAGATGCACTCAAAGGGGCACATTTGAGAAAGCTGCTTGTGCTCTGGATTGATAATGATGAGGTGTGAGGTCAGCGTTTTGAAACTCTGTCCCCAAGTGGAAGCAGAATGACCATAGATACCAAGGATTCTGTGTTTCTTTCAAACAGTGCCCTTATTTACATTATCTTCTCCACATAGAAACTTCTTATTTTTATTTTTTTGCACTTTTTGGCCATGCCTGGGTTTGAACCCACCACCACTGGCATATAGGGCCAGCACCCTACTCCTTTGAGTCACAGGCGCCACCCTCCATATAAAAACTTTTTTTTTTACAGCACTGCATTACTGATTAGTTGCATTTTTATATTTAAGCTTTAAATTTATGGTACTGCACTCTCTCCATCTTTTCCAACATTTTTAAGAACCCATTTCCAGGACACCTTCACAGTAATTCAGAAGAGAAGATATGGCAGGCGCCTTGCTCTCCATTGTATAATGAAGGCACCCGAGACCCCCAAAAGGAGGTGCTCAGGTGCTCCTGGCTTAGTGTCCAGAGCTCAATGTCACCAACTAGGATTAGAAGCTGGTAGTCTTGAAGTGCACAGACAGGGTCCTGTGTGGGGATAAGGTTTTCAGCAGAAATAAGAGGAGCTTTGGATTTGGTCCCCACCAAAGGCCCTGCCTGGCGGCCCCCCATTTTCTGTTTCTCCTTCCCTGACCTCTGCAGGAGACCTATGAGGCCACTTGCCCCCTTTTGCACTGGTGACGTGGATGTGTGTGAATTGTCTGTCTTCAGCTTCAGTGGACTCAGACTCACAGGGTGGAGCTCAAGGAGCACAGAACAGAGAAGGCCTGGCTCACCTGTTTCTCTTCCTGCTCCTCCCAGAACTCCAGGTTTCAGTCGGCTCTGTCTCCACTGGTGACCCTCCACATTTCCAGCCTGTTAAGGACCTCAGGAAAAGTCCACGTTCCTGTGGGGCCACCCCTGTCACACAGGTGTGTGCAATCTCTCACCTTCCCAGGAAGAGCACCTGGACAGGTTCTAAAACTCTTACTGAGACTTCTCTGCCCCGTAGGAAACAGTGCCCAGTTAAACCTCCGCAGGGTGGGTGAGGGTGGGGTAAGACTTAACCATGTCTTAATGCATTATCCTTTGTTGGGAAATATGACTCTTGCTTTACTCAAACAAGAGAGGGACTTGCAAAGTGTGTCAGTTCGGTCACAATGTTTAAAAGGTACATTAGGAACGTGGGTTTAGCTCTGAGCAGGAATGTACGTTTTGACAATTCAGAACGGACTTCTAGTTTTAAAAATGATTTACTTTTTAGTGGCAAAATGTGGAAATAGTCCACTTTTTTTGTCCTCATCTTTGCTCTTATAAAATGTAAATCCTCCAAATAAATAACTTCAAACTTTATTGCAAATAAATGCATTAAATAACTCTTATGATACCTTTGAAGGTAGATGTTGAATTTTGATTATTATAAGGTAAAAATGAATTTTGTTGATTGGTTGTCAATCTTTCAAGAAGGTATGCAAGTGTGAAGAACATGGGACTTAAGACAAGGATTTTGGTTATGGCTCTGCCACATAATAATCCTGTCCCTTTGGAAAACCCATTTATCTTTTCTTTTTTTTTTTTTTTCCTCTTTTTTTTTTTTATTATAGATAAAAATATGCACCATAGATGTGGCCCCACCCATCACCCTCCCTCCACCCAAACCTCCCCCCTCCCTTCCCCTTCCTTGGTCCTTTCCTCATAGTCTTGTGGTATAGTTGGGTTATAGCCTTCATGTGAAA
>CAUYPK010087033.1:0-14071 GCA_963574355.1 Loris lydekkerianus | reverse complement strand
AAACTAAAAAGCTTCTGCACAGCCAAGAACATAGTGAGTAAAGCAAGCAGACAGCCCTCAGAATGGGAGAAAATATTTGCAGGTTATACCTCTGATAAAGGTCTAATAACCAGAATCCACAGAGAATTCAAATTTATTAGCAAGAAAAGAACAGGTGTTCCATTTCAGGGTGGGCAAGGGACTTAAAGGGAAACTTCTCTAAAGAAGACAGATGCAAAATCTACGAACACATGAAAAAAAGCTCATCCTTAATCATCAGAGAATTGCAACTCAAAACTAGTTTGAGATATCACCTAACCCCAGTAAGAGTAGCCCACATAACAAAATCCCAAAACCAGAGATGTTGGCGTGGATGTGGAGGAAAGGGCACACTTCTACACTGCTGGTGGGAATGCCCACCAATACGTTCTTTCTGGAAGGATGTTTAGAGAATACTTAGATACCTAAAAATAGACCTGCCATTCAATCCTATAATTCCTTTACTAGGTTTATACCCAGAAGACTGAAAGTCACAATATAACAAAGACATCTGTACCAGAATGTTTATTGCCGCCCAATTCATAATTGCTAAGTCATGGAAGAAGCCCAAGTGCCCATCGACCCACGAATGGACTAGCAAATTGTGGTACATGTACACCATGGAATACTATCCAGCCTTAAAGAAAGATGGAGACTTTACCTCTTTCATGTTTCCATGGATGGAGCTGGAACATATTCTCCTTAGCAAAGTATCTCAGGAATGGAAGAAAAAGTATCCAATGTACTCAGCTCTACTATGAAGCTAAATGATAGCTTTCACATGAAGGCTATAACCCAACTATAGCACAAGACTATGGGGAAAGGGCCAAGGAAGGGAAGGGAGGGGGGAGGTTTTGGTGGAGGGAGGGTAATGGATGGGGTCACATCTATCGTGCATCTTAGAATGGGTACAGGCGATTGCACTAATATACATAGCTATGATTTAACAATAAAAATTTAAAAATAAAATAAAATAAAATAAAAGAGAGAAAAAAATTAATCATATGGTTGACTTAATTTTCATAGACCAGACATGCACCACATGTATGTATTAGTACAGTAGGACTAGTTCCTTATGTTGGTTAGTTTTTTACAGTCCACTGAGTCGTCAACTAACAAAGGTTCTAGTGTATATTATCGTCATTTCAACAATGTTCACAGCATATTCAGCAGAAATAGATTCCTTCTCAAAAAAATTCTCCATGTTCATTCATACAAATCAACTCATTTATTAAAGTTATTCTCATAATAATCTCATATTGTGGCAATTCATTCACATCTTCCGACTCTACTTCTAATTCTAGTTCTTTTGCTATTTCTGTCACATTTACAATTACTTCTTCCACTGAAGTCTTAAACCCCTCAAAGACATCCATGAGGGTTGGAATCAACTTCTCCCAAACTCCAGTTGATATTTTAATCTCTTCCTAAGAATCATAAATGATCTTAATAACATCTAGAATGATGAATTCTTTCCAGAAAATTTTCAATTTACTATACCCAGACTCATCAGATGAATAATTATTGATGGCAGCCTTATGAAATGTATTTCTTATATAATGAAACTGGAAGGTTGAAATTACTCCCTGGTCTATGGATTGCAGAATAGATATTGTGTTAACAGGCATAAAAATAATGTGAATAGCACATATATCTCCATCAGAGCTCTTGAGTGAGCCGGGACATTATCAATTTGCAGTAATATTTTAAAAGAAATCTGTTCTTCTGAATAATACGTTTTAACATGGGCTTAAAATATTCATTTAGACATGCTACAAACAGATCTGTTACCATTTAGAATTTGTTGTTACATTTCTAGGATGCAAATAGAATTGCTTTTAACATAATTATTAAGGGTCCTTGGATTTTCAGAATCATCAATGAGAATTGTTTTCAATTTAAGGTCACCAGCTGCATTAGCCTCTACTTATAGAGTCAGCCTGTCCTTTGAAAATTTAAAACCAGGAGCTGTTTCTCCTACCTGGCTATAAAGGTTCCAATGTAGATGGGGTGTTCTCCCAATAAAGGGCTGTTTGTCTACTTTGGAAATCTGTAGTTTAGCATAGCCACCTTCATCAATGATCTCAGCTGGATTTTCTGGATAACTGGCTGCAGCTTTTAAATCAGGGCTTGCTATTTTACCTTGTACTTTTATGTTAAGGAGATGGCTTCTTTTCTTTTCTTTCTTTCTTTCTTTTCTTTTTTGTTTCGTTTTGTTTTTTTGTATTAGATGATAACTATGTATATTACTACATTTATAGGGTACAGTGTGCTGATTTTATATACAATTTGAGATGCTTACATCAAACTGGTTAACATAATCTTCACCTCACTTATTTAATTGTTGTGTTAAGACATTTATACTCTACTCTTAATATAGTTCTTAAACCAAATGAGTCAACCTCCAGTACCTTCCAACTTTTCACTTGCAGTTTCTTCACCTCTTTTTGCCTTCACAGAATTGAAGACAGCTAGATCCTTGCTCAGGATGAGGCTTTGGCTTAAGAGACTACTGTGGCTGGTTTAATCTATCCAGAATCTTAAAACATTCTGTATATCATAAAAAAGTATGAATCACATTTGTGGTGATGTTTATGAAGAATATTGAACTGTACTTTTATTGTCTGGTTTTGGTGTGAGAGCAATTCTAGCCTCATAGCATGAGTTGATAAGGATTCCTTCCCCTATTTTCTGAAAGATATTTCTAGATTGTAATTCTTGCTCTCTTAAGTGTATGTTAAACTTAATGTTCAATTCAAATTTAATGCAAAGCCTGGAGTTTTCTTAACTACATCTTCCAATTTTTTATATGTTGTGTTTTAGTTTTCATTTAGTGGAAAATGATTACTAATTAGCCTATGGCTCCCTTGGTGACTCATGAATTATTTAAAGGACTATCAATTTCCAAATGTTTGAAGATTGTCCAGATATCTTTTGTGTTATTAATCTCTAATGTAATTCTTTGGTAATCAGAAAACATACTCTTCATGATTTCTCTCTGTCGGAGTTCAGGCAGGTGTCTATGTGCTCGATTCTTGGTGTGCTCTTGCCCAAGAATGAGCAGCCCCACCAAAAGCAAGGCAAGTGTGAAGCAGTTTATTGAGGGACAGAAAGAGAGGTTTATACAGCAAGAGCAAGATACAGGTTTATAGGCCAGGTGTGGTGGCTTACGCCTGTAATCCTAACACTGTGGGAGGATGAGGTGGGTGATGGCCTGAGCTCAAGAGTTTGAAACCAGCCTGAACAAGAGCAAGACCCCATCTCTAGTAAAAATAGAAAAAAATAATAATAATAACCTGTCATGGTGGCGGACGCCTACAGTCCCAGCTACTTGGGAGTCTGAGGCAAGAGGATCTCTTGAGCCCAAGAGTTAGAGATTTCTGTGAGCTATGACACCACAGAACTATACCCAGAGCAAGAGAGAGAAACTCTGTCTCAAAAAAATAAATAAATAAAAATAAATAAAATAAAATAAAAATATATATATACACACACACACACACACTATATATATACATATATATAGCAAGATACCTTCACCATAGACAATGAACAGGCCCTCTTGTCACAACAAATATAAGGCCTTGTTTATGATCTGGGGTCCTATTTTATGCTGTCCAAATTAGGCCCTTTATAAGGTTCAGACATCACCATGAAACCACTTTGTTGAACAGTGAGTGACAAGGTAATTAACCTTAGGTTACTGTAGGTGACTTTCCAGATCCTATTATGCCTGGGCTGCCTGGCCACACCTCCTTCCCCAAGCAGCAGAAGTTGCTTGGGATAGGATTAAGATGGGACAGCACAAAGATGGGCCCTTGTCCTTCTTCCCAGGTGGGGCAGATACTGAGGCAGCACCAAGGCAAGGCAAAGTACCTGTTTGTCCCTTACGAGCATCACAGAGAGCCCTTGCCATCTCCCTAACATCTTCAGAAATCTATTAAATTTCGTTTCATGGCCCCGCACATATTCTATCTTGACGAATGTTCTATGTGCATGTGAAAAAGAAGGTATATTCTGCCATTCGGGAAAATATTAGTGAGTTCAGATTGTTTGACAGTGTTGTCAAAGTATTCTGCATCCTCTTTGTCTATATACTTGTTCAATCAATCATTGAGAGAAGAATATCCTATGTTTTAAAACTTTGATATTGGTTGCATGCATATTTAATATTCTTGTTTCCTCTTGATGAATTTGCTCTCTTACCATTATTAAAAGTGTTGTGTTGGCTTGGCACCCGTAGCTCAGTGAGTAGGGCACCACCCGCATACACTGAGGCTGGTGGGTTTGAACTTGGCCAGGGCCTGCTAAACAACACTGACAACTGCAACCAAAAAATAGCCAGGCATTGTGGTGGGCACCTGTACTCCCACCTACTTGGGAAGCTGAGAGAAGAAAATTGCTGGAACCCAAGAGTTTGAGGTTGCTGTGAGCTGTGATACCACAGCACTCTACCCAGGGCAACATAGTGAGACTCTGTCTCAAAAAAAAAAAATAAAGTATTGTATACTATAAGAAACTTACTTTATAAACAAATAATTCAAAAGCAAAAGGATTACATAAGACGTTAGATTGAGCAAGGACCCCGATGTAAGGGCCTGTTGGACCTTCCCTAGCATGAAAATAAGGGAATAATCTTGTGCCCCTTCAAGGGTAATTCCAGGCACCTAGCTAAATTTGAAAAGTGCATAAACAGCCTGACAAGCAAGAAGATGGTGATAACTTAGAAAAATAGTCCTCCAAGCAGCCCAAACTCATGGGATATTTTGGTTCCCTACAGATAACATTTTTTTTATTAAGTCATATATACATAGATTACGAATACATTTATGCCTCTGTGAGATTCAATGTGTTGATTATTTGTACAAATTGGAGTGCTTACATCCTACTAATTAACCATAGCTTTCACTTCATTTACTTAATCACAGTGTTAAGAGATTTGTGTTCCTGGGTTATAGTTGTGATTCATCTCCCATATGAAAGTGTAAGTGATTATAAATTGGTTTTATAGTAGTACTAAGTACTTTGGATTTTTTTTTCCATTCCTAAGATACTTTACTAAGAAGATTATTTTCCAGTTCCATCCATATAAATATAAAAAAGGTAAAGTTTCCATCTTTTTTAATGCTGCATAGTATTCCGTGGTATACATATACCACAATTTATTGATCCATTCATGAGTCGATGGGCACTTGGGCTTCTTCCAAGACTTGGCAATTATGAATTGAGCTGCAATGAATAATCTGGTGCAAATTTCTTTTTTGACAAATGATTTTTGTTCCTTTGGATATACACCTAGAAGAGGAATTGCAGGATTAAATGGCAGGTCTACATTTCAATCCCTGAGTGTTCACTAAACCTCCTTCCAAAAAGAATGTACTAGCTTGCATTCTCACCAGCAGTGTTCCCTTTTCTTCACATCCATGCCATCTGTAGTTTGGGGATTTTGTGATATAGGCTACACTTATAGGAGTTAGATGATATCTCAAAGTGGTTTTGGTTTGCATTTCTCTGATGATTAAAGATGATGAGCGTTTTCTCATGTGTCTGCAGACCTTGTACCTGTCTTCTTCAGAGAAGCTTCTGTTCGTGTCTCTTGCCCACAATGAAATGGGATCACTTGTTCTTTTCTTATTAAGTTTTAGTTCTCTGCGGATTCTGGTTATTAGACCAGATAACATTTTTATTTCTTTCTTTATTATTATTATTATTATTATTATTATTATTATTATTATTTTGCAGTTTTAGGCCAGGGCCGGGTTTGAACCTGCCACCTCAGGTATATGGGGCCATCACCCTACTCCTTTGAGCCACAGGCGCCACACAGACCAGATAACATTCTAACATCTTGAGTTGTTTTTCAGAAACCCCTACCAGAAGGAAAATGCTGACAGGTGTCTTGTAGACCTCAGATAAGGGGAAACTGAGGACTGGACTCTGACCACCATTCTTTGTTCTGAATTTCTTACTGAGAATCAGGGAGAGTCATGCCTACATGCTAAACCTTCACATACTTTTCCTCTGTGGCCAAGTTTTTAGAATAGACCTTACTTCCTTAACAAATTGCTAATCAAAGAATATCTGAATCCACCTAAGACCTATTGTAACAGAGAGAATGTTCTGGGAAAAAAGGGATAAAAATGTTTCTGTCTCTTTAAAACCCCTTTCTTTTTGAGAACTAAAATCCACATTCCTGCCTCAGGCCAGTAGTCAGGAAGAGTAGGGGAATGCCCGTCTGTTCTTTGTACCACAGGGAGATGGGATGAATCTAGTCAGAGCTCACAAGATCGTTTTAGGTGAAGATGGGATTAATTCCCAGTGGAGGTCATGAGATTGTTTTAGCCCAAAATGGGATTATGGGATTAATCAGAACCTTGAAAAGCTCTGTTCTGCTCAGCAGGTGGATGCTGGTAGTTTGAGATAGGAGTCTGACAACTTTCTCATTTTCCAGCAAATTTAAAACCTTCTCTTTCCTTCTCCTCAGATTACTTATCCTTGTTCTTCTGATGCAGCTTTGAGAACAAGTGTCAAATTTTCGGTAAGCCCCCTGCTTCAAGGTCTCCTGTCTTTAGGAGTCAAACCAGTGTACGACCCTAATGTACTGATTTATAATTTTGCCTGAAATTTCTGCTTTCCTGAAATGTGTCCCTTTCTTTAAAAATCATTATAAGCCATCAGTGAATTTGGGATTCACTGACTGCCCGTTCTCCTGCTGGGGGCCATGTATAAACAAAGGCCATTCTTTTTTCAGCAGTAAATCCTGGCATCAGTCTGTGTCCTCTCTACAAATCTTTTCATCTTATAAAACCAAAATTCTAGATCAGGTGGGGTGGCTCACACCCATAATCCCAGCACTCTGGGAAGCTGAGGTGGGTAGATTGCCTGAGCTCACAAGTTGCAAACCACCCTGAGCCAGAATGAGACTTCATCCCTAAAAATAGCTGGATATTGTGGTGGGCACCTGCAGTTCCAGCTACTTGGGAGGCTGAGGTAAGAGAATTGCTTAAGCCCAACAGTTTGAGGTTGCTTGAGCTGAGATGCAACAGCACTCTACTGAGGGCAACAAAGTGAGACTCTATCTCCAAAAAAGAAAAAAAAAAAAAAAACTAAACTGAAATTCTTTGTCCATTAACCAGTAACTCCACATTTCCACGTTCTCCATGCTGGTAGCAACCATTCTATTTTCTATGAAAGATTGACCTAGGTTAAGTAACTGATATAGGTGGAATCATATAGTAATTGTCTCTGTAACAGGTTTATTTCACTTACCATTACATTCTCAAGGTTTATCCATGTTTCAGTATTTGCTAGAAATTCCTTCTTTTTTTTTGAAGATGCATAATATTCTATTGTGTGCATATGTGTATACATTTTACTTATCCACCCATGTCAATGAACACTTGGATTACTTCCACATTTTAGCTATATTGTTCATGCTGCTGTGAACATGGGTATACAACCGCCTCTTTGAGAACTTGCTTTCAATTCTTTTGAATATGCTGCATAAGCAAAAGTAGAATTGCTGGATGGCATGGTAATTCTACTTTTTTTCCAATACATGTTGAGAAGGTAATTCTATCTTTAATTTTTTTGAGGAACTGCCATGCTGTTTCCGCAATGGCCATACTATTTCATATTTCTACCAACACAGCACAAGAGCTCAAATTTCTGCATATCCTTACCAACACTTATTATTTTTTTTTATAGTAGCCATCCTAATGGGTGTAAAGTGGTATTTCTTTATAGCTTTGATTTGAATTTCCTTAATGGTTAGTGATGTTGAATATCCTTTTTAGGTATTTATTGGCCATTTGTATACAAATCTTCTTTGGAGAAATGCCTATTCATATCTATTGACCATTTTTAAATCAGATTGTTTGGTTATTTGTTTTTGAATTTTAGGAGTTCCATATATATTCTGAATATTAATCCATTACCAGATATGTTCTTTCCAAATATATTCTACCACTGTGGGGGTTGCCTTTTACTTTGCTAATAGTGTTTTAAGGTCCAATTTTTTAAATTTTCATAAAGTCCAATTTGCTTATTTTTTCTTTTGTTGTCTGTACCTTTGGTGTCATATCCAACAAACCATTTCCAAACCCCAATATTGGGAAGCTTTTGCTGTTTGTTTTATGCTAAAAAATTTTTTGCTGCATGTTTTATTCTAAAATTTTTTTTTGGATCACACTTAGGTCCTTAATCCCTTTTGAGTCAATTTTGGTATTAGGTAAGAGACAAACTTCATTCTTTTGCATGTATGTAACAATTCTGCTGCACCGTTTGTTGAACATGGTTCTTCCCCCCATTGAATGGCCTTGATACCTTTATCAAAAATCATTTGACCATATATGTGAGATTATTTCTGGGATTTTAATTCTATTTCATAGGTCTGTCTTTATCCCAGTACCACACTGTGTTATTACTGTAGCTTTCTAATAAGTTTTCAAATCAAGAAGTGTGAGTCTTCCAGTTTTGTTGTTTGTGAGGATTGTTTTAGCAATTTGAGGTCCCTTCATATTCCATATACATATTAGAGAGAGTTTTTTAAAATTCCTTTTAAAAATATTATTGAGATTTGAGTACTGAATCTGTAGATTGCTTTGAGAAATACTGACATTTTAACAATATTAAGTCTTTAGTATATGAACATTGGGTATGTTTTCATTTATTTATATCTTAATTTTCTTTCAACCATATTTTGTAGTTTGCATTTACAAGTCTTTCACTTTCTTAGTTAAGTTAATGCCAAAAATACACTTCTAAATAACATATGGCTTAAAACAAAGTACTAGGGAAATTTAAAAATGTTTGAGACTGAATGCTTAAGAAAAGTCAATATACCAAAATATTTAGGATGCAGATAAAAGCAGAATTTAAAGAAAATGTATAGCTTTATGTCCTTATATCAGAAAGTAAGAAAAATGTACAATCAATGATCCAAGCATCACCATTTAAAAACAAAACAAAACAAAACAAAAAAACAGAAAAAGAAGAGCAAATTAAGCCCAAAATATATAGAAGGAAGAAAATAATAAATACCAGAGCTGAAACCAGAAAAATAATAAGAATATATACAAAACCAAAAGTGGGTTTTTTGGCGGTGCCAGTGGCTCAGTGGGTAGGGCGCTAGCCCCATATATGGAGGGTGGCAGGATACAACCCAGCCCAGGCCAAACTGCAGCAAAAAAGTAGCTGGGCATGGTGGCAGGTGCCTGTAGTCCCAGCTACACGGGAGGCTGAGGCAAGAGTATTGCCTAAGCCCAGGAGTTGGAGGTTGCTGTGACCTGTGTGATAAGTGAGACTCTATCTCAAAAAAAAAAAAAATCCTGCAATGTATACAATATAATGATATTTAGGAATCTACCAAATTGTGCAACCCTTACCATAATCTAGTGTAAAAACACAATAGAACCTCTGTAAATTGACCACCTAAGGGGCTGGTCAACATATGGAGGTGATCAACATAAGGAACTAAGCCTACTGTATTGATATGTACATGTACTTTACTTCCTTATACAGCTTTTATTGGATAATATATATAATCAAAACACAGTTAAAAAGCAAAATCATACATATAATATTGCACAAAATCAATACATTAACTGTTTGCTCATGGTTTAATCATTCTCTCTGACAGAAGACTTAGTCTTGGTCTGTTTCTTATTCTTATTACAAACATAAATGGAGAAAGTATAAAGAAACATGCCTGTACATTTTTCTGCAGCAAATAACTTCAACTGCATTATCAGATGTCTGACATCCTCTTCTTTTGGAGTCTATGCAATCTCTATGTCATTTGGAGTCTATGTCATCCTCACTTGCTTCTCTTTCTTCATCGTCTGCTTCACACAGTTTTATGCTGGCCTGTACTTTAGTCAATATCACTTGCTTCTGGGCCAGATTCATTACAAGTTGCTACCCCATAAGCCATTGCAACAAAATCTTCCAAATATACATTTCTGAATTCTTCTGTGGAAGAAGGACTGTCGGGTGGGGCCAGGATTGTCTTGAATTGTGACGCAGCCAACTTCCTTAAAATACTTGCGCATCATTTCTGGCTAAATTTTATTCCAAGGAGAATTGAGCCAGAGGTCAGCATCCAGAGCATTAACTGATGCAGCGGATGGAGTTGCCTCCATAGGCAGACCACAGGTTTGTGTTTTAGCAATGACTCACTGCAGAATCTGGCCTTGGTAGTGCATTTGAAATGTTTTGATGATGCCTTGATCAAGAGGTTGAATTTTTAAGGTTGTATTTGAAGGCAGAAATTTCAAGGTCATGTTAGTGAGCTGATTCACTGTGGGTAGCTAGGACAGTTGTTTACTATCAGTACAATAGCCCATTTCTTGTTTCTTCATTGATACCCTTTACCCACTCTTCAAATAGTGTACCAGTTGTCTGTGTGCACGTATTTGATTTTCAAGTGAAAGGGAACTCTTTGGGCTTCAAGTTCTTGAATGCATGTGGCTTTGCCAATTTACCGGTCACCAAGGGCTTTAGTTTCTCTCTGATTGAACTAGTGCAAGGCAGAACTATGAGGCATCTTTGGAAAGTTTTCCACTCATATTTATCACCCTTTCTGATGAGGCTCCTATCAGGCATCACCTTGAAAAAGAGTCCTCACTTATTAGCATTAAAGATATTGTCATCTTTGAAGCCTCTGGCAAAGTTCAGGAACTTTTTGATGAATTCTTCTACAACTTCTACTGGAACTTCCTTGGATTCACCATACAAAACGTTCTGGGAGATCTCATGTTGCAGTTTGAATTTCTCACACCAACTACTGAATGCTTAGAAATCTCCCACCCCCAATTCCTGTGAATTTTTAAGCAACTTCTTTGATCATTAGCATGGAGATTCAAGTGTTAACTTCCTTCATTTGTTTGAACAAGCTTAATGTGGCTTTATTGACTTCAACGGGAGAAATTTTCCTTTTTTTTATACTCTAGGTCTCTCTTTCTTTCTTTCTTTTTTTTTTTTTTCTTTCTTTCTTTTTGCAGTTTTTGGCGGGGGCTGGGTTTGAACCCACCACCTCCAGTATATGGGGCTGGCACCATATTCCTTTGAGCCACAGGCGCTGCCGGGTCTCTGCTTTCTTTACCATATTTCTCCAAGTTTTTGGATGCTGCTAACTGTGATCTTGCTAATACCTAAATGTTTTGCTGTCTTTCTTTGGCTGCTACTTTCCAGAAAATGTAGATCAACCTTTTCCTTGTCAGCTTTTCAAGTTCTTCCCTTTGGGCTATTATGTTTTGACTAAACGTAAAAATTTTCAGTAAAATGTACCTACAATTCAGACCAGTCCTTAACATTGGAAAAATCAAGTTCTTTCCTTTGGGCTATTATGTTTTGACTAAACGTAAAAATTTTCAGTAAAATGTACCTACAATTCAGACCAGTCCTTAACATTGGAAAAATCCTCCATGACATGAAATAAACAATAGGAGATTAGGCCTAATCCAAAATGGGGTAATAATGAAACATGAAAAAAGAATTTATATTAAAGAAAAAAACAATGTAACTTAGGGTAAAAGCCCACCTCTTCTACCGCTTGATGTGGACTGTACTAAACTGATCATCTTATAGAGGGTAAATTAATATTGTGTGTCATAGTCCGAGTGGTCAAGATAGAACATATAGAGCTCAATACATAGAGGTCAATCTTCCATTGAATGCATGTGGTGCATGTCCAGTCTATAAAAATTAGGTCAACTTAAGGAGGTTGCCAATGTGGAATAGTGGTCAACTATGGAAGTTCTACTGTATTTTAATCTTTGCATAATTGATAAAGTTGGATAATTTCTACTAGTGCCTCTTCATTTATACTGACCCCAATAATTCTTCATCTTCCAACAGCTATTGAACTCAATGCTTTTTTAAATTTTAGATATTATCCTTTATAATTCTACTATTTTATTTTGCTTTTATTTATAATTTCTATGTCTCTGTTCACAGGTCCCATATATTTATTCCTGTGAACATCTTTCCTTTACATCTTTGAACATATTCACATAATGTATATGTAACCTATAAAATTATATCAACATTATATATGAATTTATGTGGCAACATTGTTCTCTGCTAATTTTAACAAATGCATCATTTTGAAATCTTGTTTTGGTTGTGTACGTTTTCTTTTTTTTTAATTTTTTAAATTATTGTTAAATCATACTGTGTACATTAGTGCAATCAAGGGGTACAATGTGCTGGTTTCATATACAATCTGAAATATTCTCAAACTGTTCAACATAGCCTTTGTGGCATTTTCTTAATTATTGTATGTAGACATTTGTATTCTACATATTCTGTATATTCTGTATATTTGTAGGTTATACCTCCAATAAAGGTTTAATTACCAGAATCCACAGAGAACTTCAACGTATTAGCAGGAAAAAAACAAGTGATCCCAGTAAGTAAGTTTCGCCTGTACCCGTTCTAAGAAGCACCGTAGGTGTGGCCCTACCCCTTATCCTCCCTCCCCCCATCCCTTACCCTCACTTGGTCCTTTCCCCATATTCTTGTGCTATAGTTGGGTTATAGCCTTCATATGAAAGATATAAATTAGCTTCATAGTAGGGCTGAGTACATTGGATACTTTTTCTTCCATTCTTGAGATACTTTGCTAAAAAGAATATGTTCCAGCTCCATCCACATAAACATGAAAGAGGTAAAGTCTCCATCTTTCTTTAAGGCTGCATAACATTCCATGGTATACACGTACCACAATTTGCTAGTCCGTTCGTGGGTCGATGGACACTTGGGCTTCTTCCATGACTTAGCAATTATGAATTGGGCTGCAATAAATATTCTGGTACAGATGTCTTTGTTATATTGTGATTTTTGGTGTTCTGGGTATATACCTGGTAAAGGAATAATAGGATCGAATGGCAGGTCTATTTTTAGGTCTCTAAGCATTCTCCAAACATCCTTCCAGAAGGGACGTATTAGTGGGCATTCCCACCAGCAGTGTAGAAGTGTGCCCTTTCCTCCACATCCACGCCAACATCTCTGGTTTTGGGATTTTGTGATGTGGGCTACTCGTACTGGGGTAAGGTGATATCTCAAACTAGTTTTGAGTTGCATTTCTCTGATGATTAAGGATGATAAGCTTTTTTTCATGTGTCTGTAGTCTTGTATCTGTCTCAAGTCCTTTGCCCACCCTGAAATGGGATCACTTGTTTTTTTACTGCTAATACATTGAAGTTCTCTGTGGATTCTGGTAATTAAACCTTTATCGGAGGTATAACCTACAAATATGTTCTCCCATTCTGAGGACTGCCTGCTTGTTTTACTTACTGTGTTTGTGGCTGTGCAGAAGTTTTTAGTTTGATCAGGTCCCAGTAATGTATTTTTGATACTGCTTCAATTGCCTTGGGAGTCCTACATATAAAATATTCACCCAGGCCGATTCCTTCAAGAGTTTTCCCTGAACTTTCATCAAGTATTTTTGTAGTTTCATGTCTTAAGTTTAAATATTTTATCCAGTGAGAGTCTATCTTAGTTAATGATGAAAGGTATGAATCCAGTTTCAGTCTTTTAAAGGTCGCCAGCATCATTCATTAAATAGGAAATCTTTTCCCCACTGAATGTTTTTAATTGGCTTGTCAAAGATCAAATAACGGTAAGTAGCTGGATTCATCTCTTGGTTCTCTATTCTGTTCTAGACATCTACTTCTCTATTTTTTCGCCAGTGCCATGCTGTTTTGATCACTATCGATTTATAGTATAGTCTCAGGTCTGGTAGCGTGATTCCTCCTGCTGTGTTTTTATTACTGAGTAACGTTTTGGCTATTCGAGGTTTTTTCTGATTCCATATAAAACAAAGTAATATATTTTCAAGATCTTTAAAATATGACAATGGAGCTTTAATAGAAATTGCATTAAAATTATATATTGTTTTGGGTAATATGGACATTTTAACAATGTTGATTCTTCCCAACCATGAGCATAGTATGTTTTTCCATTTGTTAACATCTTCAGTTATTTCTTTTCTTAAAGTTTCATAGTTCTCTTTATAGAGATCTTTTACACCCTTTGTTAGGTATACTCC
>CAUYPK010087029.1:0-20468 GCA_963574355.1 Loris lydekkerianus | reverse complement strand
TGCTTTAATTAAAAAGTTAAAATTTACTAAAGGCAAAATACAAATGTCTACATACAATAACTAAGAAAATGCCATGAAGGCTACGTTAAACAGTTTGATGAGAATATTTCAGATTGTATATGAAACCAGCACATTGTACCCATTAATTGCACTAATGTACGTACACAGCTATGATTTGACAATAAAAAAGAGTCATCCAACCATGCATTAAAAATTAAAAAAATAAATAAAAATAAAATAATTTTTTTTTAAAAAAAATATGTGACTCATGATTCAAGAAGGTGAAAATGTTAGCATTAACAGGAATTTGGAAGATATTGATTCTAACCCTCTCTGAAGTCTTGACTTACTCAAAGGCTTCATTGAGTAATTACTCAAACCCTCACTGAAGCCTTTGAGTAATTCAAGACTTCAGAGGAAGGAATAAATGCAGCCATGGTAGAAACAGAAAGAGAACCAGATTAAGACTGAACCACTGGAATCTCATAACAAAATGGGAATGGATGGGTGGTTGCTTCTCATGGAAGAGAATAAAAAGTGGTTTCTTGAGATTAAATCTACTGCTGGGGAGGATGCTGTGAATATCACTAAAGTAACAACAAAGGACTTGGAATATTACATAAGCTTAGTTGATAAAGCAGTGGCAGGATTTGAAAGGAGTGATTGCAATTTAGAAAGTTCTACTGCAGGGGAAATGCTATCAAAATCATTGAATACTGCAGAGAAGTCTTTATGATAGGAACAGTCAGTGGATGCAGCATATTTCACTGATATATCTACAGTCACTCCAATGTTTACCAGTCACCACCCTGATCAGTCAATAGTCATCAACATCAAAACCCTTTGTCAGATAATTGTTAAAATTCTTTAGCAAACACTTTTAAGTATCATGTACATTGCTTTCTAGACATAATGCTACTGTACACTTGCTAGGCTATATTATAGTACAAATTAACTTTTATATGCACTGGGAAACCAAAAACTTCCTGCCTCACTTTATTGCAATATTCACTATCTAGTGCTTGTCAGAAACTGAATGTCCTTTATCTCTGAGGTATGCCTGCATTTAATCTAGTAGACTTATAAGCAGGGATGTAGAAAAATAATAATAAATTTAAAGATAGAAAATCTGGAAGTGGCGTGGTCAAGGGATAATGGATTAGCAGAGGAGGATGCTCAGCCATGGCTACAGGTCTTCCTTGCTCCTTAGTATTAAGGATCTGATCAGATTTTGGAGAGCTGATAACAGTCAGCATGAAAATGAATAAGACAATGACAGAGGCAGCGAAAAGAATAAATCAGAATATTTTAGGCAGTGAAAGAACATAAACAAGCTGAGCAATCAAGGCCAGAGAAATATCTGCTAAAAATTGCTTGAGAAATACAAACAAATATGTTGCCTTTTTAAAAAAGTATTTTTCTATTAAAGCTTCTTTAGATGAAAGAATAGAAAATTAGGTTAAATGTGCATAAAGCATGTGTCCACTTTTCCCCCTTATATATTGCAAGTTGAAAATGGTCACAATTATTTTACGTACATCTCATTGTGATGCAATCTATCTTCCCTCCTCTTTAGTCTGGACTAACGTGTGACTATTTTGACCAATGGAGTATGGCTGAAGTTAGCTATTCAGACCTGCACCTTGATTTCAAGGAGACTGTCATTCTTTGTCTTGATTTCTGGGATCACTGAGCCATCATATAAAAAGTCTGACTCACCTGCCAGAGATGTCTTGGGGCTATGTGGAGGATGAGGGAGCCCCAGCTATGCCTGGGCCAGTCATCAGATGAACATCATCAATTGGAGAATAAGAATTACCTGGCTGAGCACTGTGTAGATTCCTAACCCACACAATGGTGGTTGTTGCTTTAAGCCAATAAAGTATTCTATTACTTGTTACCCAGAAATAGATGATTGAAATAATCCTACTTTCCAAAATTTCATACATTCCCTAATTTTATACGAAGTGAGTTCATCAGTTTATTTATAAAACAATTAATATGTACCAAAACATGAGATATGAAGCATTGTGTATAATAGATGCTAGGAACACACAAATGAAGAAAGATACAATCTCTGGTCAGTAGAGGTCACTGCCCTGTATGGAAGTAGAGGACATTAATAAAGTAAACAAATGTACTATCTTTGGCCATATCACAAGTTTTCAGGGAGCAGCTGAGTGTGAAAGGGAAAGAACAAATGTGCGAGAAAAATAAAAACAAGGGGAGAAACATAACCCAATCATTAAAAGAAAGAAAATTCATTGTTTAAATAGGCATGCAAACTATAAATAAGACTTACGAGAAAAAAACTTCCATATGCATTTCAGGTCATAAACAAATAAAAATTTTGAGTCTTATGAAAAAAAAAAGAAAGAATTTAGAATTTAAAATACCAAAATCTTCCTTTGGATTCCAGGAATCACCTAGTGTTACCTTGGGCAGTTCCTTCATTGGTCATCTATCAATTTCTCCGGATAAAAAGACTGTAGACTTACTTTTTTATGCTGAGAAACTCATTATTATTAGTTCAGTTTTTGGTGACAAAAAAAAAGTTAATTGTCAAGGTGGCAGCCATGTTACATAATCTGATACTAATGTTTCCTCCTTCATGTTATGATTTGGGTGTTTTGGACCAACATACTGGAGATGAAATAAGCCTACTAGTTTTTCTAAACAATTATTTATTAAATCTAAATCTCCCAACGGTTTTCACAGTATCACTTGTTGGTCTTCCATGGTTCTTTCTACGTGTTGGCAGAGTGACTATCAGCTCTCATTTCCGTTTATCTTTCCTATCTTGCTCATTCTCCAAAAACTGGTCCCCTGTCCATACTCAGTTCTGTCTCAGTAGAGAAACCAATTATGACCAAGTCTGAAACCTTAAGCACTACATGTCTGATAAGGGCTCTTTCTTTTGTATAGCCTTACTAAGATAATTTGTCTTTGCTACAATGGCTCAGAGTTGACATTTTGACCCATCTTCTTTCCTTGATCTTCCTCATTTTTTTTTTTTCTTTTAAGAGACAGAGTCTCATTTTGTTGCCCTCAGTAGAGTGCTGTGGTATCACAGCTCATAGCAACTTCCAGCTTTTGAGCTTAGGTGATTCTCTTGCCTCAGCCTCCCAAGATCTTCCTCATTGTTAATACTAACAAGACAGGGCCAATTACCAAGCAACAGATATTACATGTTACTAAAGTCCAACACCCTCCCCAAATTCACCAAGCAATGGGATTAAGAGTAGGATCTTTTGGGAGGTACTTAGGTCATGAAGGCAGAGCTATCATGAATGTTATTAGTGCTCTTATGAAAGAGGGCCTAACAAAGCAGTCTTGCCACATCTATAATAAGAAGACAAAGTGAAAGTATTGCCATCTAAGAACTGGGAAACAGCATCTCACCGGGCACCCAATCACTGCTGCCCTGTTCTTGGATTTCACAGCCCCAAGAACTCTCAGAAATAGATTCCTGTTGTCTATAAGCCACCAAGTCTATGGCATTTTTATTACAACATCCTTAACCTACTGAGATAGCATTAGTGTATGCCAGCAAGAGGATGGATAGGGACAACCAAACGAGGGGCCACCCAGAAGCGCCAATTACATCTCCAAGCATGTTTGTCTTTGCTTCACCAAATTCATGTCTTAATTGGTTAATTTCAATACTGTTGAAAATGTAAGAACAACAAAACAACAAAAGAAAATAGAAAAAAAACTTCTTTGAGAAAATGGTCCCTAAGCTTTTTTTTTGGGAACTATTTTGTTATTAAGCGATCCATTTTTTTCAGACTCTTGTCTCCAGTGTTCTTTTCTTTATATTCAGTTCCTCTATTCTTAAATTCTGATGATCTACTTCATGGCAATAACAGAAGTACCATATTTACTTGTTGGGTGTTAGTTAGCTCAAACCCACCATGGTTTTTATTATATTTTCTGTGAGATGGCATTTACAAGTAGGTGTAATTTTTACAGAGTTTTGGTCTACCTTGATAGGTTTTTATAACAACTTCTTTGCCATCCAATGTTAAATTTGAGGATTGTTTCTAGTGGAAAGCCACATAAAACCACCCAATAAGTAGAATGGAAAACAGAACAAAATCTCAGTAATTTGACTTTTACTTATCATCCTTAGGTAAGCAAATACCTGCATCAGCCCCTAAGCCATTCTGTTATACTCTTTATTCTAAAAACCTTCCAGCACTGAAATTAACATCTCAAAGACTAGGAGTTATTCCTGGGGCTTAGTAGCATTGTCAGACTTTTCCCAGGTCTAAACTGTACAAAATTGATGGAAGGTAATTCTAATAAGAGATTTTTTTCTCCCTTTCTTTCTGCTAATGAAGATGCTTTCAAACAAAGATTGAACATGATTTTCTAGGTGGCAAAAATCTAATGTGTTTCTCTGCTTTTTAAATTGAGGTAGCAATTTGGCAGCCACAAAGCAATCTTGGCCATATATCTAAAAACATAAAACGAAAACACTTGTAGCTGCCAGGTGTCTAATTTTCTGCTTGTCACACGCATGTGTATGAACTGGGAAGCCTAACTTCTCCAAACCTAGTTTGTACTTCAGATATGGTGAAATTTTGCATGGCCCTTTCAGCCTTCTAGATTTCTAATTTCATGTAAATTCAGCCAATAGACAATTTAAAAAAGCACCTAAATCCAGAAAAGTATAAAAATTCTACTTTTTAACTGGGAAATGTAAATCTTTTTAATATACAGCTTTTCATACGAGTTTTACCTATAGAAGATGAATGGATTGGGTGAATGACAAATTTTTAATGACGATTTTTTTGAATAAATATAACCATTCATATTACAATAAAAAGTGCTGATTTTCCACCAATTCAGTGAATAATTTGACTAAATCACTAGCTCTGAATAGCTGAGAATAGTCAAGATACCCTCTGTCATCTCTAAAAAGAGATGACTTAATATAAAGGGCACAAAACTGGCCTACTACTACTACCCAACAGGTATACTGACAAAACAGTTGGCAAAGACTAAGACCAGGTCCTCTATGAGGAATTCTATACATGTTATCTTGTTAAATGTTGATTATAGGCCTGTGAAGCAATATTAAAGAAGAAAATATACATTATTCATGAGACTTGTTAAAGAGTGTGCAGAGGAAAAAAAGAAGTTAGCTGATGACTCCATACTGAACTTCAGAGTCTATAATAGACATATTCTTATCTGACAATGTGAATGTTACTTTCTCTGCATTATTATTATTATTATTAGTGCTTAATATTTTGATGCAGCAATCATCTGATTTCTTTTCTGAATGTATTTATTGTTGTTTGTTATTTATGAGATTTTTGTTTCTAGTCCTTATCTTAAACATTATTATTGTTATTAAATTTTAAGCCTTTTTAATTCTGTGAAGGCAAAAGTGGAAACTTAATAAACACATGTATATGTAATAAAAATAAATAACGTTAAAAATATATAGTATTCATGAGACTTGTTAAAGGAGGTACAGAAGACTTTCATCTCCATGGGTGTAAAGGCCACTGCAATGGGCTCTTGAGGTAGAGGAGAAATTTTAGCCTCATTTCTGGTGTTAAAAACAGGTGGGGATTTGCATCCATGGAACAGAGTGGAGGGGTCTGTGAACAGAAATTTACTGAGAGAAAATATCAGGAGGAAGAGGGCATCTTGCTATACCAACTTAACAGAATTCTCACAGGGTGGAGGCCAGGATGAGAAGATACCAGATCTAGAGGATAAGGAATTTGATCAGGTATGGAGAAGAGTCGGATACAGAGGGGAGAGGATTTTTTGCTAAAGTGACTTCATAGAATTCTTGCTTAAACTGGGGTCCATAAGGAATAGTTCCCATAGAGAGAAGACCAAGGTCAGGCCTAATCCAACAGATCGTTCAAAGGAGCCTGATTAAAGTTACATCAAGGAGGGAGAGTGTTTATCACTAGGTATTTTTAATTCAGAGAAGGAATTTGAAGTTTTCATAATAACTTTTATAAGCATTCATTGATTGAATTTAATTTCCAAACTCCTTTTTCTCCCCTCCCATTACCATGATTTGATGACCCAAGAATAGAATGAAATCCTTCGTGTTATTTAAGGAAGCATGTTAAAAGTTTCAAACAATGAAGAGATGTAAAATATGAAAATCACTAAGGAGACAATTCATTTTGAGCACATAATTTTAAAATTGAGTAAACGGCAATTCTCAGGCCATAAAAGGACCAGAATAGTTTATTATCAGGCAAGAGTAAAGTCAGCAAACCCAAAAGAGGATGCTTATTATCACATCAATTCTACTGAAACTTTGAGCAGATGCTGATTTGCTAACATTTGCCGAGCTCTGAACAAAGAAGGACAAACCAGTTTAATAATTAATTCACAACTGACAAAAAACATTAGGTTGCAGAGCAGATTTCATCTGACACTCACCATATTATTGCTCATACCAATGTAGATATAGGCAGATTAACTGTGAGTTGCTGAAAATGAGTAAGCTGAAATACAGATCAATGCTGTTATTATAAAGACAAAACCAGCACACCAAAATGCCTTCCTCCCTCTGTCTAACATCATCCATATTGATGTTTTCTGTCAATATATAATAATACACTGTCACACTTGATGGGACAGGAGGAACAGATTACATAGAAATTGCACTGGAATATGTTTTTGTACATTGTTTCTCTGGAACAGTATAATCAAAATGATTATCGATTCACGAACTCTGACTGCTTGTCCCAACATGATGCATGAGGCCTGGCAGGAGCAGTTACGTGTTTTTATTCATTTTACAGTTGTGTTTAATGGTGTTGGTTAAAAGAACAACATCTATAAACTTACTCTTCTTGCTATCTTCCTTTGCTTCCTTCTGCACAGGGAAAAACCAATGAAGCAGTTTTTGATTCAGTACTTTCCTGTTACCATATAAATTTCCATCACCAAAATATATTCCAAATGAGCCTATTTTCTCCTCCCGTCTTTACCACCCTGGTCTGAAACACTATCATTTTCACTTGTTTCCAGGGTGCTATCATATTTTCCTAATAGGTTTCCTTGGGTTCCAAGTGAGCTTATTAAAACTGGAGTCAGTTGATAGCCTTCTTCTACTTAAAATTTGCCGACAATTTCCCGTGTCACTGAGCAAAACCAGATTCTTTAATTCTTTCCCAAAGATCTCTTTTAAAAATAGTCTGGCACTATTTGACTCTTAGCTACTTTAAAAATAATTTTTATTTTCTTAGACAATAGAACACACCCAATCAAAATTCATCAAAATTCAAGTAAGGAACAGAAGCCCAAATGCTCGGAATCAAAGAGGTGACTAGTGGTTCACTCAGACCAAATCCTGATTTGACTCTTTCTCTCTTAATTATACTTAGATATTAGCATTAATTATGTTCCTTTGTTCAAAAAGAACTTGAGAAATTGAGATATGTGACATTTATAATTTTTTAAAATAAGTATCTTGGATTACAAAATAAATACTCCATTACTAAAATTTTGGAAACTCCAAAAGTACAAAGAATATAATGTTATTTACAGCCTCTCAAGTCATTTATTATACCCTTCACAATTTGCCTATTTAATATTCTTTATTTTATGAATCAACATGATGTCTATTGACATCAATATTACCTGTCCTTTTCATTTATTAATATATTTAATTTTTTTAGTTGTTTTTAAATATAATTCTATAGCATTCAAAACCTTGAAATGATACATGTTTGATATTTATACTATATACTCTTGGTTTCTAAGTGATTTATAACTCCAGACATACAGTGACTCAAATGGATCGTTAGAATTAGAAGCACTTTCTCCATAACTATGATGATAACTTCATGGCCAAGCATATGGCAGTCACCTGAGAAAATGTTCAGTGAATAAATAAATAGTCTTTATCTTCACTGAAAGAGAATTCACTCCAATTATTTATTGTAGATTTTAATTAGCTAATAGAGTTAATGATCTTAATATATAAATAAAGAAGCATAATTGAAGTTAATTGCCAACTCGATTTTCTTCGTTTTTATACTAATTTATATGTAATGATGGAGTTCATAATGTTTGGGCACATTTTCTTTTATTAATCCTTCAATTTTGTCTTTGTCATATGGCAGAATTGGATTTCTGCAAGTTACTTTCTGAATGACTTCCAACTATTTCCTTAACAATGGTTACATTTAAGTGATTGAAATATGAAATGAGCAAGTGTAAGTGGAGCCACTTGTTTTGCTGCAGATGTTTTAGAGTTCCAATCATAGATAATTACTGTAATTAATGGATTTTTTTGATGCAACAATGAATTTTTTCTCACACTTTTTATGTATTATTTTATCTCTGGTTTTCTTTCTGAAAAGGCTTAGAATTTAACTGTATTATAAGTTTCAGTCAAATTAGTTTTTTGCTGTTAATCAAAATACAGCAAGTGTCCAGATGGTGGGACTAAAGAAAAGTCTCTATGAATGTCCCATGTATGTTCTTTAACTAGTGGGTTTAACAAAAATTCAATAGCCATGCTTTTCTAGCTTGTGCTATTAATATATTTTCTTCCTCGACATCAAATTCACTAACACCAATATCAAGATGTCCTTCCTTCAGAAAACAAAATTGCATATACTCTATATTCTAAAATCTTCTTAGAAGAAAATATGATACCTTAAGATATTAACAATTATTTTTTCTGTATAATGAAATTATAGTTTCTGTTTTTTCTACTTTTACTTTTGAATTTTTCCAGTTGCTTTCTTGAACAAGTATGTAACATATATGAATTCTGTACAGTGTTTTTAGTATGCTTCTTGTTTATATTCCTTTAAATTTGGTTTCAAATTCTTTAAGGAACATTAATAAATAATTTATTTAATCAGACTAGGTGCTATGTAATAGGATTATTATCAACACTGTTACCTTTATTCATCACAATATACTCAGGCTGTGGATCTTATTGGGATTTTACAAATAGCAAGTTTGAATTTTCTCTTCATGAGCTCCTGATACCAAGGACTGTGTTCTTTCAAATTTGACCAAATAACTACTCAGGATCTGTTTAAAAATGATTTTTGATGATAGCTATAGCAGGCATATTTTGAAGGTTCCCAAGCAGCATTAATTGCTCACATTCACTACATGTATTATGTACTTTTTTCCATTTCATTGATTTCTGCATTAATCTCTATTATTTCTTTTAGCTTAGCACCTGTGGCTCAAGCAGCTGAAGCACCAGCCACATAGACCTGAGCTGGCGGGTTCAAATCCAGCCCAGGCCTGCCAAACAGCAATGTTGGCTGCAACCAAAAAATAGCCGGGTGTTGTGGTGAGCACCTGTAGTCCCAGCTACTTGGAAGGCGGAGGCAGGAGAATCGCTTCAGCCCAGGAGTTGGAGGTTGCTATGAGCTGTGATGCCACAGCACTTACCCAGGGCGACAGCTTCAGGCTCTGTCTCATTAAAAAGTTAATAATAATAATACCTAACTCTATCATTTATTTTGTTTGGTTTGCTTTGCATTTACTTCACTGTTTTTATTTTAAATCATCAACCATACAATATAGTCTTGTATTTATTACTTTAATCAGTTGTATACATTTAAAGAAGTTAAGAGATAAGTAAACATACATGTGTTGCCTTTTCTATTATTCTACATGTTTAACATTTCTGAGGTTATTAATTCCTTTCATAGGCTCCGATTACTATCCGGACGCCATTTGGTATTCTAAGGAGGGACTGCTATCAAGAGATTATCTTAGTCTTTACTTATTTGTGAATAAGCTCATTTCCTCTTCATGTTTTGAAGATAAATTTTGCCAGAAACAGAATTCCTGGTTTTCAGAGATTTGCCATTCCATTGCTCTGTGGATTCCGTTGTTTCAGATGAGAAGTCAATGTTCTACCTTATTCATATTCTAGATCTACACGTGAGGAGATGCTTTCCAGACCTGGTGGATTAACCTTATTCATGTTCTAGCTCTACACGTGAGGAGATGCTTTCCAGACCTGGTTGGTTAACCTTATTCTTGTTCTAACTCTACACATGAGGAGATTCTTTCCAGATCTGGTGTTTTCTTCTCAACAGTTGCACATTTCTAGGTATGGGCCTGACTGTATTGATTCCACTGAAAGTAGTTTATTCATTAATGCAAACTTATATAGAAATGTTTCTCATCCACTTGGGAATTTTTCAGCTATTTCTCCAAATATTAAGTTCTGCCGCTTTCTTTTCCTTCTTATTTTACCATTTCCATTACACGTGGGTTGATGCACTTTGTTTTACAAATTTCTAAGGAGGTTCTACTCATTTTTCTTATTTCTTTCTTCTTTTCTCTTTGCTTTTTTTAATGGAGTAATTTGTATCAATCTATATTTAAACTTATTAATTTTTTTCTTTTGCTTCAAATCTGCTTTTAAGCCACCCGCTAAATTTTCATTTCAATGGCATTTTTAATTCCATTATTTCCCTTTAGTCTTTTTTTTTTTTTTAATAATGTCACTGTTCTTATTTTAACTGTGTGCTTTTTGTTTAATTGCTCTTTTACTTCCCTTTAAATCTTTAAATATGACTTGTTTCACTTCTTTGAAGTAACTTTGGAAAGCAGTTTTGAAGTCTTTATCTGATAAATTTGACATCTCACATTTCTCTCTCTTCAACCTCTGTACTTCATTGGATTTCTTAGTTGTTCATAGACACTATCATAGTGACTCTGGATTCTGTTTTAGCCTCTGATAGGCTGATGTTATACTGCTTTTACCTTTAAAAAAAAAAAAAAATGGCCAGGGTGTTTTTGTTTCTTTGCTGTATTTTTGTGTTTTAGGTTTAGAAACATACTTGATTAAATCTGTGAAATCTTTCTCTTCCACAATTTGTAGTTTCTAATATCCATGTTTAGCTTTTTTTTCTCAATTTTTTTTTGTTTGTTTTTTGGGGTTTTTTTGTTTGTTTTGTTTTGTTGAGA
Organism: Loris lydekkerianus; assembly: GCA_963574355.1. Taxonomy (NCBI): domain Eukaryota; kingdom Metazoa; phylum Chordata; class Mammalia; order Primates; family Lorisidae; genus Loris; species Loris lydekkerianus. The sequence continues at coordinate 9,524 of CAUYPK010087029.1, read as the reverse complement.
CAGAGTCTCACTCCCTCACCCAGGCTAGAGTGTTGTGGCATTACAGTTCACAGCAATGGCAAACAAAAGTGATCCTCATGCCTCAGCCTCCTGAGTAGCTAGGATTACAAGTGCCCACTGTAACAGCAAGCTAATTTTTCTTTTTCTTTTTAGTAGAGGCAGTGTCTCACTCTTGCTTAGGCTCATATTGCCCTCCTGAGCTGAAGCAATCCACTCATCTAGGCCTCCCAGAGTGCTAGGATTTACAGGTGTGACGCACCATGCCTTGCCTTTTTTTTTTTTTTTTTGCCAGGGCTGGGTTTGAACCCACCATCTCCAGCATATGGGGCCAGGACTGGCGCCCTACCAATTTGAGCCACAGATGATGCTCCCTTTGTTTTCATTTTTAATTCTTGTTTCAATTTAAGTCTTATTTCCTAGGTTTTACCTCTGTATCTGAGCAATTAAGTGACTAATGATTTGAGCAAAATTATGTTCCACAGCCTTGAGTCAGAAGGACTTTTCATATATCTGTATTTAAAGATGCACATTCAGGGCTCGGCTCTTGTAGCTCAAGCGGCTAAGTCACCAGCCACATATACCGGAGCTGGCGGGTTTGAATCCAGCCCGCGCCTGCCAAACAACAATGACAACTACAACCAAAAAGTAGCCGGGTGTGTGGTGGGTGCTGTAGTCTCAGCTACTCCAGAGGCTGACTGAGGCAAGAGAATCACTTAGGCCCAGGAGTTGGAGGTTGCTCTGAGCTGTGATGCCACAGCTCTCTACCCAGGGTGACAGCTTGATACTCTGTCTAAGAAAAAAAAGATGATGCACATTCCAACCTTCCAACCTCAGGGTATTTTTTTCAATGTCTCTTTCACTTTCTGCTGTTCCTTCCAAGTATCCTTTGTTCATGCACTCAAATGCAGGGTTGACGGGGTGTGTGGAGAACTGGGACCCTCCGTGGTTCCTACCTTGCCTACTGCCTCAACCAGGCCTTTCCCAACAATAACCACAACCTCAGGCAAGTAGAGCCCCTGGCCCTCCCCACTTACAGACCTCAAAGATCCATTGACTATAGGGATTTTTCATCACCCCAAGTATACTGACCCACAGAGAGCAGTAACAAAGCTGGCTGTGTATCCTGCCGCTGCTCTGCCCTGGCCAAATCCCACATGGTGCTGTGCTGAGTAGCCACAGGCAGGAACACGCTGATGGAAAAGAAACCTGCTCTGTAAAATAACTTAAGGTTTATTCTGAGCCAAACCCGAGGACCATGACCCAGAGCCACACCCAAGAAGCCTTGGGCAAGTGGACTAGTGGTGGGGTTGCAGTTTGGTTTTATACATTTCAGGGAGACAGGAATTACAGATGAGATCATAAATCAACATGTTGGAAACATCCATTGGTTTGGGCCCAAAAGATGGGGCCTCTGGAAGCTGAGAAGGGGACACAGGTTGTAGGTATGTTTAAAGATCCTTTAGCTGACAATTGACTGAACTAGGCGTTGTCTAAAAGAACAGGAGTCAATGTAAAGGAATGCTTAAGACAAAGGGCCTGTTCGTTAGATAGGAAGCACTGGACAGAATCAAGTGGTTTATTATGTATATTGAGGACTTGAGGGTAAGTCTTGCATAGCCTTAGGCCTGTTAGTGAGTGGAAGAGGTCTCTAAGAAGGTGGAAGGGCAGGAAGAGGCCTGTCTGATCTCCCTTCCCCGGGCCATTAACTCAGTTTTAGGGATCCTCTTAGCTAAGAGGGGCTCCAGTCAGTCAATCGCTCGGTGGAAAGCCTTAAGATTTTATTTTAGTTCACAATCTCTACAGATTCTCACAGTCATTACCCAAAGTTTAGCAGTTCTAAAGCATAAATACTTCTCAAAATTTGCCTTTGGTCAATTTATAGAGCATAGAAATGGCCAGTTTCGTCAATTTTATTCAGTTTTACAGTTGCTTTTTGGAAGAAGAGATTTGTCAATCTCCTCCCTCGGCTGTAGCCAGAAGTCCTGCCTCTTTCCTCTGTATAACACTTCCAAAATTATCTGATTTATATTTAAAACAACACATTTAAATTAATTTAGCATGAAAGTGATTAAACTTTCTTATTTCTTAGAAAAGTTTTGTTGGTTTTCTCTTTTCTTGACCAAACTAGCGGTTTCAAAATGGCACTGTCAAGGAAATTTTAGTATGTTTTCTTTTGGCGTCTATTAATAGTAGAATAAAATGCTCTCGATTTATACCTGCTCTCTCCAACTTAACTGCCAAGAATACGGGAAAATCATGACTACAGAGAACGTTCTTCTCACCAGACAGAAATTTTAGTACTTCTTTAAAGAAGTATCCAAATATGCCTCTGGATACCTGGTTAAAAATAGCTAGAGATGTGATAAAGATTAATCTGGTTTCATCATAAAGAACCCTTGCCCTTTGAAGTAAATTAAGGCATATTAATTAATTAATATATATTTTAAATATTGTTGGGGAATGATGGAATCCAACTGTATTTTAGTGTATCTCAATAATGAATATTTTTTAAAAGTCTTGCTACATCATATGTTTTGTTAGGTAGGGAATAATATTATAATGACCATTTTACTCAGAAGGAATAATGTGAAAAATAGTAGTACAGTATTATAAAATACTTTATCAAATCTAAAGTATTCTGTAAGAGTGTTAAATACAGCTTAAATATAATTTGGGATAATAATTTTCTTGCTATTTTACAGGTAACATTTTTCTTTTGGTTATTTCCAATTCTTATTCTTAGAACGAGAAAGACACTTAGACCATAGAAATTCTCCTTGCCTTGACATTATAATATCTATAGTCAAGTCTTGGTTGTGTAAGTTGAGGGAAAGATTTAAATTTTTAAATATAAAAGAATTACATTTTACTTATGTGAAATAAAAAATAGCAAATATCTTGTGGAATCCTTATTAAAAATGGATGGTGCATTACAGAATGCAAAACAGAGGCAAGAAAACAATTGTTTCTTTCCTCATGGAAAGAAGAGTAAAGGAGTAAAGGAGTAAACATTTCCTTGAAAGCTTATTATTATTTTAAATAATGGAAAGGGGCCCTGCACCATTAAGGGGGGCTAAGTTTTCAAGGAAAGGTAGTGAGAACATTTTGTGTGTGTGAGAAAGAAAGTTAGGAAAATAGGAAGAAGCATAGGTGGTGTTTGGACAGCTTGTGGGGCACATTCTGGTTATAGTGAGATGATAGCAGTGAGGCTGTTTTTGTCCTGATTCCACAGAAACTTCTAGATTAGAATGTGGAGATGAAAGCAGAAGGCTGTGCTCTGGTGTGAATATGTCCTCAAGTTTCACATGTTGAAAAATTAATCTTCAAATTCATGTGTTGGTTGTAACTGAGGCCTTTGGTAGGTGGTATGGATTAGACAAGGTAATTAGGTTGGCTCCCCAGGCTGGTGTGAGGGCAGGCAGTTAGTTAGACAGGAACAGGGTAATGGTGGATGCAATTTGGTTATTTTGGACTCGCTGTGGTCAGGCTGGTCTGAGCTGTAATGGGAACAGGAATCAATCCCTTGCAAGCGGGTTGTTTAGGAGAGCTAGTTGTTTTGGGGGACTAATATTCCAGGGATTTTCTGACATGGACAGACAGATGTGGTCATACTGATTTGGGTTATTTTGGGAACAATCTGATTAGGACCCTTGGGAGGGGGGTCCCAAGAAAGAACAGATGTTGTGCCAAAGGGTCTCCAAGGACTGACCTGTCAGAAAGAGATAGAGAAAACACAAAGTAGAGATGTTGTCAAGACCTCAACAGAGGGTCTTTGGAGCATGTATCAGTGTCCCTAAATGAACTACCCTCATTAACATAGCAAATATCACACCCAACAGCACCATGACAATTTACAAATACCATGGTAACCCTCCGAAATTGCCATACAATGGTAGAAAAGGGGAGGGTACCCCATTCCTGAAATTTTTGACCCTTTTCTATGAAAAAAACATGAATATTCCATTCCTCCATTTAACATAAAATGAGGGAATCAGTATAAAAAAGAGAAATCTTACCAAACCCAGTGTCCTCCACTAGTAAGGACTTCCTTGTTCCTTCTTTGGAATATTCTTTGCTTTACTCTTTAATAAGCTTTGTCACTTTGCCTTTTATACCTGCTTACACCTGCTGGCTCTGCTCATTAACTCCATCAGCTTGGAACCAGGAATCATTTTTAAGTACTGGGAACGAAGAAGAAGCTGGCTAGGAACGTGGGAACCTGACATGTGGTTCCTTAACAACTGTCAGCTGGACTGGTAACTTCATAAGAGGAGACAAATACGTACATGGATTTGACCAGATACACACACTGTCACCTTCTCAACACGTGTCACCATGCTCCATGTGTACACAGATCTGACCAGATACACACACTGTCACCTTCTCAACACGTGTCACCATGCTCCATGTGTACAAGATCTAAGCAGATGCACACACTGTCACCTTCTCAACACGTGTCACCATGTCTCATGTGTACACAGATCTGACCAGATACACACACTGTCACCTTCTCAACATGCGTCACCATGTCTCATGTGTACACAGATCTAACCAGATACACACACTGTCGCCTTCTCAGCACGTGTCACCATGCCCCATGTGTACACAGATCTGACCAGATACACACACTGCTGCCTTCTCAGCACATGTAACCATGCCTCATGTGTACATAGCAAGAAGGCCCTCTCCATATGTTGGCATTGTATTCTTGGGGTCAATGTCTCTAAACCCGTGAGCTAAATGAATTGGTTTTAGTCACCCAGTCTGTGGTATTCTTTTATAGCAAGAGAAAACAGACTAAGACAGAATGCTACTTTAATATGTGGTGCTCACGACTGAGACAGTAGCTATAATGACATTCATAGTGAGTGAGATTTTGGTGAAACTTTATAACCAATTCTCTGTCAAAGTTTCTTCACATCACAGTTCCTGCATCTGCAAGCTCCCCCTCCTCCCATCTCAGGACACATGGTTACACCATCATCTGCATCCACCCATCTCAGGACACATGGTTTGCACCATTGTCTTCATCCTCCCATCTCAGGACACACATTTGGCACCATCATTCCCATCTCCCGTCTTGGGACACACAGTTGCACCATCGTCTCCATCCTCCTGTCTCAGGACACATGGTTTACACCACTGTCTCCATCCTCCCGTCTAGGACATGAGGTTTCACCATCATCTCCAGCAGCTCATTTGCCAATCTGATTAGTCCTTCTGCCATGAATCTTGACTGTGAAAAACTTTATACTTTCATCACTGTATGCATATTTTTGGTAAACATTCACAAGAAACAAGTTGGATGGGCTTTGAAGAAGAATATTCTCACAAACAAATAATCTGTCTATCAGAATAAAACACAGTCCATTCAGCAATCTTTCCAGAGTGAGGTCCCCATCCAAACACTAGGAAAATTGCCTCTAGAACAAGATGTGAAAATGTAGACCCCTTCATTTTCACATAGCTGTACAATTGTGTATCCTCATAATAGGATTTTCCATTCAAATATTCTTCCCCATGACTTTTTATCCAGGAACTCTGACCAAGCTCTTATGATATTAAAATATGTCCATTGTCAGAATTATTTAATTTTTATGATAAGCCTATGAGGTACATGCTTAGTGTTGTAGCAGTAGCCCAAAAGAAACATATATCCTATCTACAAAAAAAAAAAAAAAAAAAAAAAAGAATAATTTAATAAAAGATAATGGGGATAGAGCATTGTTTCTTAGTAATAAAGGCCAGTGATTGGAGACTGGCCCATCAGTTGTAAGCCAGCTGTTTTGTACTTTAGAAAATAGTACATATGGGGGAAATTTATAAAAGTTAAGGTTCCCTAACATATATAAAGATGAGCAGTGTTATCATGGAATTTTTCTTTAATTTCATTTCCCTTGAGCATACATGCATTTTTTCAATAGACTTTAGGAATTTTGAAGTGGCTTCTAGTCCCCTATAATCTTGGAGGAGAAATTAGAAACAAACTTATTCTTCAAGCTATGTATCATTTGCTAGCATATGCATGTATATCCATGTTACCTACTGTGGAATTGTGTGGTATCTTTTTTACTTATGCTCTGTTTTCTGAGTATTTACTTACTAAGCAAGAGCACACTACTTGAAGTCCATTTTAAATGTATGTAAAATACAGAATATCTGAGTCCATGGATGAATGAGATTATTTATAAAAGGCAAGATGTTGGGCGGTGCCTGTGGCTCAAAGGAGTAGGGCACCGGGCCCCATATGCCAGAGGTGGCGGGTTCAAACCTAGCCCTGGCCAAAAAAACTGAAAAAAAAAAAAAAGGCAAGATGTTCTAGTGTGGAATAAGTGGCACCAATTTTAAATGAATTTTAAATAAGGATAGTATTCAAATATTTATTTTACTTATGCATCATGAGTCTAACACAACCATTTTGAGAGAATTAAGAGGGCTTTAAATTGGAAGGTGACTAGATTTTCATTCTCCCGAACTCAGTGGTACTCTGACCCAGCCCTCTTCAAGGTCTGCCTACAACGTCCGACAGCTTCAGTTACTATGAGTAATTGTAACCAAGGCAACATGACAGGGAATAATTAATGACTGGAATTCATCTTTAAAATAGGAAGAGCGTTCTAAATAATAAATATTAGAATAATAATAGTACCTCACACCTCTCTCTACTTTCAGCTCTCTTGAAACATTTCCACAAATTAATAATTGTGGTTTTTGCATGCAGGAGAATGTAACTGACTTGTATATAATATTAGAGACATAATTGAGTGAAATCAGCACATTATTAAATTTATAGCAAAAATTTTCCTAAATCTGTATGAATATATAAAAGCAAATATTCTTCCTCTTTTTATCTCTTTCATGCTCATGTAGATTGAAAGTTTTGTGAAGATGGACCATGTAAGTAATTCCTGGAGAGGAGCTAGATTTAGCGGTCAGATAATCTTGGCTGCAAATCTGGACTCCAGACCACAGTAGCTTGGTGACCTCGCACACTCATTAATCTTTCTAACCTTCAATTTTCTTCTTTACCCTCCAGTGGAAAATGAGATTAATGTTAATAATGTTATCGTATTAATGTGATTATTAAGTAAGTTACATGAATGTTTGTAAGTAAAGTATGTATCTCAGTGCCTACCAGCTCAGGAATAAACACTCGATAAATGTTAATAACTAAAACTACTAACACATAAGTACAATATATGCCAGCCACTCTTGAAGACTCTCTCTTTTGGCAGTAAACATGACCAAAAGCAACCTCCTTAATGAAATAAATGCACGAAAACAAAGTATGTAAACAAAATTTGCATATCCCCTAATATTTTGAAATTTAAAAAATAAGAAAGTAAAATTTTCTATATAAATTTAGTAGTTTGTTTCTTTTCTTGATTGTACAGTTTGTTATAGTTTACAGAACTATTGACAAGAATTCCTTTAGAGCTACTATTTCCTGTGTTGTTTATTCTTATGGCAACTTGACTGCACTAACATGTACTTTGGTACTGGTAAAACATTCCTTCTGGGTATGGCTGTGAGGGTGTTTCAGGAGGAGATTGGCATGTGGATGGAAAATGGCCAGGTTCCACCCTCCATGTGGGCTGGTCTAAGGTTTTCAAAAGGCAGAGGAAAGGAATTCTCCATCTCTCTTGAAGCTGGGGAGTCTTTCTTCTCCCATGCTTGGGCATCACAGCTCCTGGTTCTTAGTCTTTTTGAACTCTGGAGTTTGCACCAGTAGCCTCCCAGGTTTTCAAGCCTTCTGCCTCAGACTGAGAGTTATGCCATTGGCTTCTCTGGTTGTGCGGCCTTAGACTTAGGCAGTCACGCTGCAGGCTTCTCAGGGGGGTCCAGCTTGCTAAGGGCCTGCCATGGAGTGCTCAGCCTCCATAACCATTGGAGCCAAGTATCCCAATAAATGTCTTCTCATCTATCTTTCTATTTATCTACATATTTACCTAACCCATTGGTTCTGTCCCTCTAGAAAACCCCGCTAAAATAAAAAGGGAAAACCGGTGATATTGGGTGACAACCGATGGAAAATGCCTTATTTTGTGAATACTTAATACAATATTGAATCTACAACCAAAATCGTACCCCTGTTTTTCAATTGGATGAGGTAGATAACACATACCTAGAAGAAATCCAAAATAAAAAAAATCAAAGTGAAGAATTTTCAGAATCTTTCAAGATATTTATTACAGTTAACAAAAAATAAAAGTTAACTCCAAGGCCACATGGGGTGGGGGGCCCTTTGGCGAATATACTTCCATTCTGGGATTTCTGTAGGTTAGCACGGGAACTTTTTACTTGTTTCAAAACTAAGACCTGGGTGACAAAATATAAATTCATTTTGAGTGTATAATTGCCTCCTTTGCATAAGAATTAAAAGTTTTTGCTTACTATACATATAGAGTTGACCCTTGAAATTGGAACACTGACTCTCTTTGTAGTCAAAAATCTACATATAACTTTTGATTCCACCATAGCCTACTGTTAACCAGAAACCTTTCTGATGCCATAAAGGGTGGATTAACGCACACTTTGTAGCTTATATGTCTTGTATACTATATAAAAAGCAAGCAAAAGAAAACATTATTAAGAAAATAGTCAAGAAGAGAAAATATCTTTACTGGTCATTGAGTGGAAAGGAATCATCATGGGGGTTTTATGCTCATCATCCTCACATTGAGGAAGCTGAGGATGAGGAGGACAGAGGGGCTGGTCCTGCTGTCTCCAGGGAGGCAGAGGTCAAAATGGTACAAAAGATGCGAGAGGAGGCAGGAGAGGTAGATACCCTCTGTGTGAGTGTAGAGAAATGCATCATAAATTCTGTTGGACAATTTTCTTTTTTAATTTCTCTAACAATGTTTCCTTATAGCATGAACCCCTTTCCCATAATTTGCTTTGGTTTCAGGGCCTGTATCATAGGAGGGTTCATGTCATAAAAGAAGTCAAAAGTAGTCTAGAATAATTGAAGCCTTTCTGCTAGATTGTCTAACATTAGCTTTGTGTGTGTGTGTGTTTTGCTCTTGTTTTGTTTTGTTTTGTTTGAGGGGGGGTATTTGTTTGTTTTTCTAGCCCTGCTTAGCCCACTGGTTTGGAAGTACTCATCTCCATCAAGTCATCTTCTTCAATTCTTCTGTGTCAATCAGTTCTTGAAGCTCTCCAACTTATATATGAAATCCTCCATGCCCCATCTTTTCTTTTTTTATTTATATTTTCATTCATGATTTCCTTGACTGGTTCTGTTGTATGTCCCGGGAAGTCACAGGCAACAAATGAACACAGTTATTTCACAGGAATTTATTGTTCTGAAATTGATGGCTTTTCCAGATTTTTTTTTTTAAAAAAAAAAAAAAAAGATGGTATCTTTAATGGTGTAATCCTTCTCCAGGGGTGGCGAACAAGTTCGACTACGTGCTCGGAGATCGCTCCTCAGAGGTCCCTCCTCAGAAGCAGCATAACAAAATCCAAACTTGGCAAAGAGCCACAGTATACAAAATAATGATAAGAGGCAAAGAGCCGAAATT
>CAUYPK010087026.1:0-39474 GCA_963574355.1 Loris lydekkerianus | reverse complement strand
GTAAGTAAAGCAAGTAAAGATCTCAGCATAGGAGAGGATATTTGCAGCTTATGCTTCTGACAAAGGTCTGATAACCAGAATTCACAGAGAACTCAAACTTATTAATAAGAAAAGAACAAGTAATCCCATTTCATTGTGGGCAAGAGACCTGAACAGAAGCTTTTCTTAAGAAGACAGGCGCATGGCCTACAAACACATGAAAAAATGCTCATCATCTGTAATCATCAGAGAAATGCAAACCAAAACCACTTTGAGAAATCATCTAACTCGATTAAGAGTAGCCCACATCACAAAATTCCAAAACTACAGATGTTGGTGTGAATGTGGAGAAAAGGGAACACTCTGCACTGCTGGTGGGAATGCACGCTAATACATTCCTTTTGGAAAGAAGTTTGGAGAACACTAGGGATCTAAAAGTAGACCTGCCATTTGATCCTGCAAGTCTTCTACTAGGTGTATATCCAAAAGACCAAAAATCACTTTGCAACAAAGATATTTGTGCCAGATTGTTCATTGTAGATCAATTTATAATAGCCAAGTTATGGAAGAAGCCCAAGTGGCCATTGACCCATGAATGGATTAATAAATTGTGGCATATGTACACCATGGAATATTATGCAGCCTTAAAAAAAATATGGAGACTTTACCTCCTTTTTGTTTACATGGATGGAGTTGAAACATATTCTTCTTAGTAAAGTATCTCAGGAATGGAAGAAAAAGTACCCAATGTATGCAGTACTTTTATGAAACCAATTTATAATTACTCACACTTTCCTATGAAAGATAGATCACAACTATAACCCAGGATGAAGGAGAGAAGTGGAGGGGACTAGGAAAGGAGAGGGGAGGTCTGATAGAGGGAGGGTAAATGGTGAGATCACACCTATGGAACATATTTGCAAGGGTACAAGTCCAATCTATCAAGTATAGAACATAAATGTCTTAACACAATAATTAAGTAAATGAGATGAAAGCTATGTTAATTAGTTTGATATAAGCACTCCAAATTGTAAAAAAAAAAAAAAAAAATCAATACATTGTACCCCAAATGCATAAATACATTCATGATCTGTGTGTATATGATTTGATAAAAGGAAAAAATTGGCCAACAAATACATGAAAAAATATTCAACATCAGTGGAACAGGTCTCAGCTTGGTTTGCCCTCTGCCAACAACACACACGGTTTCTGAGCCGGCGGGGGTAGGCTTGAGCAGGAACTCATGCTACTCTCTGCAGCCCTGGGTACATCTATGTAAGAACTGGATAGAATTAACAGAAAAATTTAGTCAATTAGGACTAAGATTGAAGAAAAGCAGAAGAGGCTCTCCACATTGACTTCAGCCATTGAAGAACTAACTCCTAGATCCTCCTTGAAGGACACAAATGTGAGGGAAGAGTTTCCTGAGAATAGCCTGATCCTAAAGGGAAAGTGGAATGAGTCATCAAAGAATGACAGGCAGCCTCAGAAGTACACCATGGACCTTAAATGCCCAGAAACTTATCTTGACTATGATCATTTACTCAATTATTCTGCAGAGCTGCTTGGGACATTTAAAGCAAAGCAAGATGACACTGATCAACAGCACTTTTTCCACTTGAAAAAACCTGTGGATAAAGATTGCCACCTGACCCCGGAGAGCCAAAGACCTTGTGTTTCACCAGTAAGAATTAAAATAAATCTTCAATAATCTGATGAAGATGATCTTATAATAGATGCACCCCCAGTCATGAATACTTCTAAGAAATCTAAACTATTTAATAGATTTAAACAGTGTCATAAGGATAAAAAGATACATACCATATCCCTGGAGAAAAGAAATCTTCCAATTAGTGGCACAGAAAAAAAAAAAAAAAAAAATAGATAAAACTGAAATAACCACACAAGTGGATGAGAACAAGTTAGAACCACTGGCATTGTTCATGAATACATCACAACATGTTGAAAGTAATGTAAATTTGTATCGAGTTAAAACCTGTGTATCTAAGAAGGGAAGCTTTGGGGATGAGGAAAAATATGACTGTGTTTCAGAAGAAGGTATATCTTGTGCACCTCTCAGTGACAAAGAAATATGGAAAGAAGAAAGACATTATGAAAGTTATTCAAAGAGAAAAAAACAGGTGAAAATCTGTGATGCTCACAAAAAAGAAACCGAATCTTGGTCTTCACCAAGTCAGCCCCCAATTATTTATTCAGATGAGAGCGTAGACTACAATGTGCTGAGAATGCAAGGTGATAGTAAAGAATTCACTACTTTTGAAGGCAGCAAATTAGGTGGATTTGATTCTGACAAGGGGCTTACTGAAGATGACACCCCCACTGATTCTGATGACACTATGAAGGAATGCCTTCACATTTTCAATGAATTCACAGAAAGTGAAGCTCATAAGAAAGGGATTGCTAAACAGGCTTCAGGAAAGCAAGATATGTTGTATTACAAAAATACTTCTAGAGGAAAAAACAGAATTGCACACACTGCCAAATTTGATGTTCCAACCAGTAAAGAGATTATTAGCCCATTCAGGGCACCAGTTCTACCACTAATTAGCCACACTGGAATCACTGCGGCCCAGCACCAGGCAGTACAGATAAAGGCTGCCATAAAGAGTAGGCGGGCATTCATTGCTGCCACTTCAGAGCAGAAGAAAACTGAATCCTCATGTCCATCCTCTCAAACACAAAAGTAGGAAAATTCACTCACATCCAACAACCTTCATCTGGTTTCAAGGGAAAACCCAGCTGAAAAACCAAGCAGATCACACATTCCTGTGAAAAGCATTGCTTCTCCTTCTGTAAAGATGTCAAAATATAAGGTGGCCCATCAAAAGAGGGCTTCAGCAACATCAGAATCTTTGTCCAAAGTACCCGATGAAGTAAGGCAATGCTATGTCAACCTCTTTGTTGAGAAGTATTTGAGTGTTTGTAAAACAGAGGAGGAGACTCTTAACAAGGCTAAAATAGAAGAAAAGGCCATATATGAAAGGTGTGGCAGTAGAAATATGTATGTGAACATAGCAACAAATTCTCTTAAGAAGCAAAGAGAACAACTTGTGTCTGAAAGCAGTAATGACAAGACAAATAGATTAAAAAATTATGAAAAGAAAAATGTGGTCACAGGAGTTATTCTCTATACACTCCTTAAAGACTACCTTCTAACTGAAGAACAGTTGCATGAAAATAACAACCCTCAACCACACCCTGACAAACCAGGAAGGATTCTTTTAAATCCAGGAATGACAAAAACTCTTCTAAGGGATGCCTGTAAGATCTGTTGTCGATGTGGGAAAATATATGGTGTGACTTCTTCAGGGAAACACAGTAGGAAAGAAGAATGTAACTACCACTTTGGCGGAGTGCTGAGCCATAAAGTCCTCAGTGGCTTGGCATCTCGATACAGCTGTTGGAGAGGTGTCCTTGGATCTCTTGGATGTCAGATCGCCAAGCTTCATATTCATGACCAAAAAGAAAACCTAGAGGGATTTGTGAAGACGTTTGTCAAGGTCCTACCTGCTGATGGTAATCCTGATGTGTTTGTAGTAAATTGTGAAGTGTGCTATATGCCTGAAGGCTAGGAACTAACTCGAGTGACAGTGGTTGATTCCAGCCTCCATGTGGTCTATGATACGTTTGTAAAACCAGATGAAGAAGTCATTGACTATAACACCAGATTTTCTGGTGTAGTCAAAGATGATTTGAAGAACACAACAACATCAATTCGTAACGTCCAAGCCATCTTGTTGAGCCTTTTTAGTGCTGACACTATAATAATTGGACATAGCTTTGAATATAGTCTGTATGCTCTTAAGTGAATTCATTCTTCACTTGTGGACACATCAGTTATGTTTCCTCATGGGCTAGGTTTGCCTTACCAATGATCCCTGAGGAGTCTAGTGGCTGATTATTTGCAGAGAATCACTCAGGATGATGGTCACAAATCTACTGAAAATGCAAAAGCTTGCATGGAACTGGTTCTTTGAAAGGTAAAGGAAGACCTGAAAAGAAGGAAGTAGTCACTTTGCCCAAGAACTTTGCTGTACAAGTGACTCCTCTGGCTCCTGCTGCTGGCAGTGGAGTTTGGTCTGGGGTTTCTTGACACTTCAGGGAGGAAGAAAAGAACTGTTGAGGTTTATTTATTACATTTTAAAGGTTATATCTCCACAATGATTTCTCAAGTTGGGTATGAGGGCAGAGAGAGGGGATGATGAGGAATTAAGGTAATTTGAATTTTCAACTCATCTCTATATGTAATGTGCTTCCTTTTGTGAATAACAGTGGAAAGCAGTTTGGATTTGAAGCAGTGAGTCTAATACTTTTTGCAAAGGTTGTTTCTCTCTTTATACTTAAAACTATCATACTTCTTGGAGTTAAAAATATCTTTACCTAACGAAATTGGAACTACTTCCTTTAAGGCTCCTGTATAAATAGAAATAGAGTTGGGGTTTTTTTTTCCCCCTTTCTCACAAAATATATGAAAGTAAATGTAAACTATTCACTCTGTTGAAAAAAAAATATTCAACATCATTAATCATTAGAGATATGCAAATTAAAACCACAATGAGATCTCACCTTATAACTGTTAGCATGGCTTTTATTTTATTTTTTTTTTAAGCTGAAAAAATAATAGATGTTGGAAATGATGGAGAAAGAAGAGACTTTTTAATTGTTGTTAGTGGGAATGTAAATTATGAAAAGGAGTATGAAGCTTCCTCAAAAAGCTAAACCTAGAACCATACAAGTGAGGAATCGTGATTCTGGACATATATTAAAAGAACTAAAATCAGTATAGTGGAGGTATATCTGCACTCTCATGTTCACTGTCTATTATTCACAACAGCCAAGATATGGAATCAGACTAAGTATCCATCAACTGATAAATGGATAAAGAAAATGTGGTATATGTACCCTGTGGAATACTATTCAGCCATTAAAAAGAGGCAATTTTATCTTCCTTTTTTGTCTTTTTTGAGACAAAGTCTCACTGTGTTCTCTCGGTAAACAGCTGTGGCATCATAGCTCACAGCAACCTCAAACTCTTGGACTTCAGTGATCTTTTCATCTCAGCCTCCTGAGTAGCTGGGATTATAGATACCTGTCACAACACCTGGGTATTTTTAGAGATGGAGTTTCCCTCTTGTTCAGGCCAGTCTCAAACTCCTGAGCTCAAGCAATCCACCTGTGTCATACTCCTAGAGTGCTAGGATTATAGTCGTGAGCCAGCACACCCAGCAATTTTGTCATTTTTTATAGCATAGATAAATCAGGATGACATTATATTAAGTGAAATATGCCAATACAAAAAGACAAATACCACACAATCTCACTTATATGTGGAATCTAAAAATGTTCCACTGGAAGTGCTTGCTTTCAGCTTTTGCTTCAGACTGTGTTTGTCAGTATGGCCAGCCTGCAGGCTGCAATCCTTTATGAAAAATAAAGATGTCCTTTCCAAATTTATATGCCAGATCATTCCTTAGTTGACAGGATCAGAGACAATGATGAAATCCATGGTGACCTCCAAATCCCCCCAGTGAGATTAGAAGTCAATGCCTTGATGTCTGCTGACGTCTCAGCTGTCTCCCTGACCTCACTGGGAGGAAGCTGGGTAAGGTCCTTCAGATCTTTTAGGTTGAAAATCTTGGATACTTTATTTCTTTCCACCTCTTCCCTTCATTTTTTACTCGTTCCTATTTAGTCCCTGTTTTGGTTCCTTCATTTGGACCCCAGAGGCAAGTTTTTGGCCCCAGGTTTAAGGGGGGCTTTCCCAGTTCCCTCCACCCATTTGCCAGAGAGAACCTTCCCTGTCAGTGCCAGGTGTGGGAAGGGGCATCCCAGTCCATGACTCCTCTGCTCCTTGAAGTTTTGTGGAACATTCACACTAAGAGTACTTGAAGGGATTCATTCATAAGATGAGTTCAGTTATAAAGAACCTTTGTGTTAAGGCAACAGTCTCTGATCAGCGACCATCAGAGACTCCAATGGCTTACATGTTTAAGAACCATAGAAAATTCTTATAAATACTTGAGATCTTTGATAAAGCTAACCTGGGACAATTCAAAGCTTTTATGGCCACATTGAGGGTATTGTAAGATCTCTAGACTGGTTTATCTGTGTGTACAACTGGAAAAAAGAGGCTATGGGACCTCCTCAAAAAAACAGGGATTATTCTGCAATTAGTATTTTGAGCATTCTAAAAGAAATCAAGAGTCTCTCAAAGCCTCCCTTGAAGTAATTCAGAATTAATCCAAAGACTCTGCAAACTAGAAAAACCCAAAGAAAAATGGCACATGGGAAAAATTCAGTTGACTTGTCTTTCTTTTTTTTTTTTTTTTTTTTTTGCAGTTTATGGCAATTCAGTTGACTTGTCTTTTTTTTTTTTTTTTTTTGCAGTTTATGGCCGGAGTTGGGTTTGAACCCACCACCTCTGGCATATGGAGCCAGCGCTCTACTCCTTTGAGCCACAGGCACCACCCGACTTGTCTTTCTTTTATCCATGCCTCCCCTCCTCACTTTCCTGCTCATGCTCCTCTTCCCATCAGTGCATGAGTAAGGTCTTACAGGTCTGCTCTGCCTTCTATTTATGCTTGTTTTTCATATTTCAGAATGGTTGATCCCTGAAAACTGCAAAC
The DNA here is from genome assembly GCA_963574355.1 of Loris lydekkerianus. Classification (NCBI taxonomy): domain Eukaryota; kingdom Metazoa; phylum Chordata; class Mammalia; order Primates; family Lorisidae; genus Loris; species Loris lydekkerianus. Next base: position 32,848 of record CAUYPK010087026.1, on the reverse strand, counting down.
CCTTGATGGGTTCTTCCCTAAACTTAGTTAGAGAAACACACAAGGCTATCTAAATGACATTGGTCTCCTTGTAAAAATGTATGATAAATTGCTGTGATTTTGCGTTGCCTTTGCATCCATTTTTCCTCTACCTCTAACCCATCTAAACACTTCTTAAAGCATTTTCAATTTGCTTTCAGATGTGGTCTGCTACCCTGTTTTTCCTGAGACTCAGTGAGGGCATGGGCCATGTATGAGACAAATCAACTTTTACTTGTTCCATTTTCACAGGTGTTGTTTGAATCCACCTGCCCTTTCTGACTGGTGAATTTTGCCAGTTTCATAGCTAGAGTTTGAAATCAAGGCTGTAGGGTCTTTGTGGCTATTTGTATTTGTATATGTACGTGAGTGTGTGTGTGTGTCTATGTGTATATATATTTACATCTTTGTTGTGTATGGCAACAAATTTCCTTATAAGTGAATGAGTACTCATAAATTAAGTGAATTAGCTTAAATGCATTTTGAGTTCACATGATTTAAGTAATTGTTTTAAAGTTATTGGTAAAGGTTATTTCTAGGAATGAAGCCAAGGTGGCAGCCTCATGTCAACCCCTTTGCAGACTAGCCCCAAAAAAGTGGGGAAAACACATGCAGGAGTCACCATTCAGACTGCCCAACTCAAGAGTCAGCCTGTGAGGGCACAGAGGGACTATGTGGGACACCAGGGCTAGAGAAGAAAAGCAGGAAGGGAAGTCAACAGGAAAACGAGGGAAGAAGAGGTGAGAGGCACAGAATCAGAAATTCCACGTGGGGATTGCACGTGGTCAGGGTGGCTGGGAACCTGGTGCCATTTCCCGCAGCCCCCTGCTGGAAACAGGGGAGACAGACCCAAGTCGTGTGCAGATCAAACCCACCAGACTTTGAGTGAAGTGGGGAATGAATGACATCACCCTCCCCAACTATGGGGTGCACCATGCCCACCTTGTTGGGGTGACCTGACCTAGGGCTTTTCTGAGCCAGAGGTAGGATCCATTGTCAAGTGCTTCCCTTGTGGAGCACAGATAGATCTGGGGTGGGAATGGACAAGAGGGAGCTCTGTGGGAGACCTTGCAAAGAGGAGAAGGCACCCCACTGCTCCACCTCAGCCAGGCGAGAAAGGGTGTGGGGATCAAAATAGCCCTGTGATTATTGTTGCACTGCAGTCCTGTGGGTGTTAAATAGAATTTTGGCACACATCAAAAAAATAACTCATCATGACCAGGTGGGCTTCATCCCAGGTATGCAAGGCTGGTTCAGCATATCCAAATCTATTAAACATAATTCACCACATAAGCAGAAGTAAAAAAGAAGACCACATTATCCTCTCAATAGATGCAGAGAAAGCATTTGACAACATCCAACATCCTTTTTGAGTAAGCACCCTTAAGAAATGGATATAGATAGGACGTTCCTTAAATTGATAGATGACATCTATGACAAACCCACAGCCAACATCATGTTGAACAATGCACAGGTATGTACCACACTTCACCGGTGAAGGACACAGCTACAACTTGGACTTTGACCTTGAAAAAGCAAACTATATAACCTAACATGTACCCTCATATTAACCTGAAATTAAAAAAAAATAAAGTTACTAATAAAATAAAAACATCTTCGGAATTGAATTTAGATAAGTTCTCTGAGTTTATTGGTGAGGGAGGTCAGATACTGTCTGTGCTAGATGTTTTAAGGTCATAAAACTCTAGCTTCTATGGTATTTTTGATATTTGCTTAGTTTGTCTATGAGCTTATATCTTTAGATTTGAGCTTTTAGGCCATAGTGAGGCCTAACTCCAGGCATTGTTCTTCGTCCTGGGTTCTGCATCTAACACAATTGAACTTGCTTACCTTCTATGTTTTTCATTATAAATAAGGATTACTGTGAGTTAATATTATAATTAATGTGTGAAATTAAAACTACAAGGTACAAGAAAAAAATTCTATATAAAAAGGATATAAAAAGCTAGAGTTTGTTTTTGGCAAAAAAGGTTATAAGGAGACATAAGAATTTGCTTTTAGTTAAATAAAAAATAATTTTGCCTGGTTTAGAGGTTTTAAGGATCGTTTAAAATTAAAGGAATAAAAAGAATGATGGATAAAACTGAATGGATATAGAAAGGTAGGAAAGAAAAGACAGTGAAAAAAAATTATAAAATACTACAAAATGTCCATGGAAATCCCCTCGCTTATAGTCAAAGCTGATTGAGATCAGAAGAATTGGTTTATAAAATTTTGTTAAAATTAGCGTTAATAATATCCTAATACCAAGAGAGAATTTAGTTTTTTCTTTTAAACCAGAATTTTAAGTAGTATTAGTAAAAGCCAGTAATCTTTGAGTTATGACTTCAGCTAAATGAATGACTATTATTACATTTACCTGTAATTCTATCTTGAGGAAGTGCTCCAAACTTTTGGTATTTGATAAACTTTCCAAAATCAAAATTTCAAATTCCCTCAAACTAAATTTTTGATATTAGTCTCCCTAAAAGTCCAGGAGAGGCATATTAGGCTTATTTTGTAAGTTAAAATTATATAGGAAGTATTGTCAAGTATGAAATGGTATTTAACTTCTAACGTTATATTTATATAAATGTGTTATGATTATGTATTTCAAAATCACATGTTATTTCTAAATTTATGCTATCAGTAATAGTAATTATTATGCTAAATTGTTACATGCCACAGAAGTACCCAAATTTCTTTGTTAATTGTCTCTTCTTTTGTATCTATTCTAAGACTTTGGTCATCCATCTACAGACAATTATTGTTGTACTTTCTTTCTTCTTAAAAAATGGTTCATAATCAGCTGCAATCCAAAAATTGTTAATTCTCTGAGAACATTCATGGAAAGGACACTGATAAGTAATCTTGAGTACAGTTTTCTGATAACTTTGGAGATTATATCATTGGACTAGATAGAAATTTCCAGGCTCTAATGGAAAGGCTGATGCATTCATGAGGATTTCTAGCAGAACACCAAATGAACAAGAAGTAGTTATATGGGGCTAAACTAGTAGAGGATTAAAATAATTTTTTACTATTTTTTATTTAAGACATTGTTTATTCTTTATGTTTTGTTTTCCTGAGTCAAAAAAAGAAACCATTTTTTCTTTGGGGATATTTATAGCTTACAACAATTGAATAAGGTAGCAAAATTTATCTCTTCCATGATATCCAGAATTTGAAAACTATTTGTGAGTATGTTTATTTTCTGGCAATATAGTTATTTTCATAAGTTTGATAAGAATATGTTTTCTTTTGTCACAGGACACACTGGGGACACATTGCTTTCCCAAGGTTTCTATGGAAATAATCTAATAGTATTTTTAAGTAAAGTTCCAGCAAAACCAACTTAAAAAGAGCTGATCTGTCCAATTGCTATTCTTACTGCACTTTATGCCAAATTCATTTTGTACAAGAGTGGTCTTGCTACAATTTCTCTTTGGTAGAAAAAATAAACTAGATGGAAGAAAACAAAAACAAAAACAAAAACTATAACACGTCTGTTACTAGATTCTAGTTTTGAGCTTTGTTTTTGCGATGTTACTATTTGTCTGCAATTCAGATTGAATCCTAAATTATTCCTTGGCTGCAGGCTCTAAAAAAAAAAAAAGAAAAAACAGGTTACAATTTTTTTCATGATGTTTTTAGCTGACTCCGTATGAAATAGTTTCTTTTATTCTGTTCTGATAAAAATGCTCTTTTGATGGTCAAATTATTAATGCTATTTCTCTATTATTGTCTCACATCTTTTGAGAAAAGAATCATGGTATTCCAAACACTAGGGATGGTTCAACAAAGCCTTGAAGCTTTGGAATCCCACTGTGCCTAGTCTGTCTTCCATTGCCAAGGCCAGGCTGCTAAGACCATGCACATGTAAACACCCTTATTACAGGCAGGGGGACTATCACAGAAGAGGGAGGTGCATGAAATTGTAAGGGCCAGTTCTGAGAGATGGAATTGCTTCAGACCCTCCAAATCAAGGACAGTCACACAGATGCCTGAACAGCTGGAAAATTAAGGAACTTTGCCTCCTGGACAATTATGTTATCCCTTTTCATCCATCCCAGCCATAAAGAATTTCCAAGTATTCACTTAAAAGTAAATTAACAGAGACGATATCAAAATACTTGGTGGCAAAGCCTTCTGGATATAATTATCTCCAGTTACAGGTTTTATGCAAACAGAGGTATAATAAGAAATTTATTAGCTACTACTACAGGACAAATTACTAAAGATATAAAAAGAATTGCAGCAAAGATCTCTAAATTTCTTAGTTCAATGCTTATCGATAACCTAACCTCTTAGCCTTGTTTTTTGACCTCTGGGTTTTTGACTCTTAACCTTGCTTAAAGGTTTTAAAAGTTGATGAAAGCCTTCCTAACTCCACTATCATCTGCCCAAGAACATTTACTTGGCTGTAGTCCTTTTGGCTCTAAGTATTTTTGCTGTGAGGCCACACCAAGGGCCCAGGTGGACCCAGGGAAGATAGTCATACCAAACAGGCAATGATGGGACAAAATAAAAGTTTAACTATTGATACGGTCCCTGGAAATTTTCAACCAAAGAAAAGTTGGAAAATTTTTTTTAATTGCTAACATGTTTATTCATGATTGAAGCCAAGTAGAATTTATAAACATATTTTAATACCTTGCTGATAAAACAGTAACATTCCATCTTTGCAATCTGGTAAGGCATACAGGGAGATATTGGTAAAGGCTCTGATGTGCATAACTATTAAACCATCTACCTTTAGTGTTACACCATGCAACTTTCAGAAAGCCTTCCACCTGACTGAGTGAACCCCCTCTTGGGCCACAGGATGCCAGAAAAAAATCTTAAACACTGAAATCCCAGCTACGAGAGAATGGGAAGTCAGATGTGGCCTTCACACCCCCTCCCTCCTTAACCACCACTAGGCTTTCTTCCCTACGGGTTAAGCAGAAACAAGCCCTAGAGAAGACTTACTCCTCTGCTGATCTCAGCCAGCCTCATGACTGTCCCTCCCTTTACAGTTTGAGCAAAGCAACTGACCAACATTCCTTCCTGATAAGAGACCACTGACCACAATGACCACTGGCCAGCCCACTCTGCACACAGTGGGGGTTTGTATCCTCTGCTTCACATTTTGACATCACAGGGCCAAAAGTCCACTCTCCTTTCTGCACAGGGCTCTGCTTCCCAGCCTGTCAGATTGGCCAACCTTCAGGTTGCAATACTTTAGGAGAAATTAAGCTGTCCTTTCTGAATTAAAAAAAAAAAAAAAAAAAAAAGCATTCTATGTAGAATCTGAATTTCTGGGTCTCTCACAGTCTTGGGAAATTCTCCACCATGATGTCCTGGAGTAGGAATTCCATGCTTTTAGGAATTTTCTTCTCCTTCAGGAATCCCCATGATGCATTAAAAAAAAAAAAAAAAATTGAACTATTAGAAGTAGAGAGTAGAGTGGTTACCACACTCTGGTGTCAAGAAAAGAAAGAGAAGGGAGTTGTTGATTAAAGGATATTAAGTTTCAATAAGACAAAAATAGTGGGTTTTGAGATCGTTACAAAGCATGGTCACTATAGATAGTAATAATGTACATTTTAAAATTCCTAAGAGATCGAATTTCAATTGTCTCACAAAAAATGTGAGGCTATAGATACATAATTATGTTGATTTAATCATCCCGCATTGTGTTTTTATATCACATTGTACCCCATAAATATATATTATAATGATATGTCAATTAAAAATAATTTTTAAAACTTTTTGGTTTAACACTACTCAAATTATTATATCAAAGCAATTTTAGTAATAGTATACTTAGTGCTAAAATTATGCCAAATTAATTTCTGTAATATTTCAAAAGAAGCTATGTAACAGAAAAGAAATGAAAACTTAAAAGGTAAATTGGAATCCCACCCCACTACTCACTAGCAATGTGACTTAGCACAAGTAATTTGAAGTTGATTCTCAGATTGCTCTAAACTTAAGTAATAATCTTACCAAAGTGATGAGGTTTTCTGAGAATCAGGTAAAGAAAAATAACAAAGGCCATTAAAATGTCAATTTTTTTAATTATACTTATTATATTCAGTCTATGAGTAGGCAAAAACACTGATAAGCAGAAAAAATCTGGTAAAAAATATTCGAAGGAGCCAATCTTTAGCCCACATAGATATTTCCCTCTTGCAACTGTCATTGTTTTGATTAATGTCTAGCGTAATAGAAAAGGAGCTGGCAGAAAATCCGTGTGCTCTGAAAGGCAATCTCAATACATATTGTGCAAAGCAGAAAGACTCCACCCCTAGGGATAATTCTATCCCATATTGAACAAAATTTAAGAAGCATATTTCCTGACTATTCTGGAGAAAAGAAAATGTTGCAATATGGTTTTACAATGTCTTTAGAGGGGAAAGAGGGGAAACCTCTTCCAGCACATGGCTTACACCCAGAACCCCAGCTATTCGGCAGGTTCAGGTAGGAGGATTACTCAAGCCCAAGAGTTCCAGGCTGCAGTGAACTTGATTGCTCCACCCCACTCCAGCCTGAGCGACAGCCAACACCCCGTCTCTAAAAAGAAAAATTAAAAAAGGAAAACTTCAAACAAAAACTAGAAGAAAACTAGAACATTATCTGAAAATAGTCAAAATTTGCTATTAAATTAAATATCACTCCTTTCATATTGCAAAGCAGTAAATTGAGATTTTTCTCCTTTGGAAATGAGAAAACTAAAAAGAGTTGGAAATTAACTGCACTTTCAAAACTTGATCAAAATATGTTAATACTTTGTAACAAATTCTAGAAAATGTGACTTTTTAAATCTGAGTGATTGTAAAAAGGCCGTATCTTTGTTTTCAGAGCTGTCTTGAGTGTGCCCCATGATCTTGTGAAGCAAATGCGTAAAATCAGTTCTTGATTTTTTCCTTCTCCTCAATCACCATGAGATTTTTAATCATTACATCTGTACCCCCTGATGCACACATCTTCCTTCCCTGACTGTTCTATACATCCACAGCACGGCAGCAAGAAGAGATAAAATTCCAGGCCTTGTGCACTAAATCCTCTAGACAGGAGACCCACTGAGCACCCTTCTCAAATGTACTGTTGACATCACCTGCACAAGGCCACCTCTTGCCATGTCTGTAAGTCACTGGCTGCAGTATAAGCCCGTGTGGCCACCTTTCTGCTGTATGGTCGTCCCAGCAGTTCCCTGGACCTCCTAGACCTCATCCACATCTCCACTCCCTCCTCAGTTCCACATCCTCCCCACTTCCCCACTGTGCCCTCAGGAATTTCAACCAAAGAATTACATAAAGCACTCCAGTTCACACACATGCCAAATCACATAATAAAGATTTATATTCAAACTTTTCTGATTCCAGAACACAAGTTTTTGATCTCCACTAACAACAAATTCTCCAGTCTCCTCAGCAACTTCTCAGAGCCATTCCTCTATGTAGTCACTTCTCCTGGAGCCTGGCTTTTGCTGAAGATAAAACTTCTTGTATGCAAGCTACTATTCCCTAACATTACAGGTACAACATTCCTCTTTTCTCCCTATTGCCTTTCCAGACAATTATACCTCTGCTACTTTGATATATGATCCATTTCCACTTACCACCATTATTGACAGGCTTGTAGAGGGCTGATGAGAAGCAGAAAGCAGAGGAATATAACTGTGGCAGCAAAAATTCACTTAAAAAGTCATAAGATGAACACAAATACAGAGAAATTTGAATTCTGTGCTCTTCCAACCTGATATTCTTACTGTGCACGTGATGGAGGCCGCCATGCTTCCTCCATACCTCCAGGAGGAACTAGGAAAACATTGAAACTCCCCACCATGTCCTTTATACTCTCAATGTGATATATTTCCTTTAAGAGTTCAAGAGAAACCAAAATGAAAACAACTTAGCCATATGCAAGGCTTCATTCTAGCCAAGTTCAAAACTAGATCACCGCTAGCTGGTCTCCTCTTCAAAACCAAACTGTTGAAGACGTTTTGTTTTCTTACTCTATGTTTCCATCACCCACTCACTCCTGACTGACTTCAACAGAATTATTAAGGACTCTGGAGACATCCATGTAGTTAAGTCTAATGGGTGTTTTCCATTAATCAAACTACTTGGCCTCCTGTAGAATTTCATCAATCATTCAAGCAATATTTAGTTATTCTTATTAGGTGCCATCCACTGACCTAGGCCCTCAGCACATCAGTGAACAAAATAGACCAAACCACTGACCTCTAATGTTTCAGTGATATAGGGGGAGAGTGACAAATAAAACAAAGAAATACTTAACATGTCTGATGTGATGAGACTAAAATACAATCAAGTAGCACACAGGAGTACCCAGATCAGAGGGATGTGATACTGCATTGTAGAAAACACAGGAGCTGAGGAGTCCTAAAGAAATGGAGAATTCCTAAAGTAATTTGAGCAAAGGAATGATATAATTTGACTTGCATTGTAAAAGGACTGTTGTATCTGCTCCTGGGTATGGGGATGAGATAGAAGCAAATATTCCAGGGAGGATACAACTATCTGGACCAAGAAAAAGCAATATTAGGAGAAGGGATAAGATTCTGTGATAGATTCCAAAGGAAAAGCCAATAGAACTTTCTGATAATGAGGGTATAGGAGAGGGGAAAAAGAGCCTAGCACAGCTCAAGTTTTTTTGGTCCACAAACTGAAAATAGAGAAGCGCTATTTACAGAGATGGGGAAAGTTTCAGGTGAAGTTTATTTGTTGGTGGGTGGTGAGATCAATTTTGGACAAGTACACCTACCAAGTAGGCAAATCATTTATCAAATTGATTTACAATCTAGAGTTCATAAAAGCCTGAACTGGATATAACACTGAGGAGTTATCGGTATTTAAACGGAGTTTAAAACCATGGGACTAAATGAGATTATGTATTTGAAGACTGAATGTAGCTAGAAAAAAAGAAGAGTTACAAGGGCTGAGCCTTCGATCACACCAATATTGAAGGTCAGGAAGATGAGGAAGAGGCTGACAAGAAGTAGCCAGTTAGGTTGAGGAGAACCTGAAGCGAGATGAGAACCAGAGCCTGAGGAAGAAAGCGTTTCAGAAGGTCGAGTCAATGAGAATGGAAAATGCATCTGGATTTGTTAACATGCAGGTCATACAAGAACAGCTTCAGAGCACAGAGTAGCAGAGGTAAAACCTGGCGTGGGTGAGTTCAAAAGAGGTGTGAGGGAGGTAAAGTAGAGGAGGAAAGTGAGGCCCAGCAAAGCTCACTCTGCCAAATATTTATTGTCCCATAAAGCGAAAAGAAACAGGAGTGACTGGGAAGGAGGGCGTGTTTGTCAGGCTAAGTTTTGTGTTTAGTAGTGGGAAGGATTGCAGCATGGTTATGTGCTTGTGGAAAGGGTGCAGTGGGGAAGACAAAATGTGGGGGTTACAGCAGCTTTAGGAGCAAGAGCTGACAAGAGGGAAGGAAATGTAGGCTGCAAGAGGGAGCGTTAATCCACTTAACAGGATGGGAGGTGGGATATTTAGAAATGCACTCAGGTGAGTTAGTCAGTTGGGTGGTGGGAAGGTGAGAGTCTGGCCTTGCTGGCAGTGTCCCTCTCCCGTGGCTCTGTGCCGTGTCCCAGCTGGTCCCCTCCATCTCTGGCAGCTCCTTCTCTGTCTCCTTTATGTCTTCCTCTGTTCTGAAGGAGGTAGGTACGGAGCTGGGTCTTCTTCTTCATTTATCCATTTCCCAGGTTCCCTTGCCTGTATTCTCAATGATACCTAAATGCTCTTGACTCTCAAATTTATGTCTCCTGCCCTGATGTCTCTATGCTCCAGGCTTCTACACTCAATTGCTTCCTTGATGTCTTTACTTGGATAATTCACAAGCATCTCAAACTCAACATTTCCAAAATCAGTATGATGATCTTCTACCCAGAAACCCAGAATTTTCCCATAGTGCCTCTTTTCAGGGAGCTATTCCTGAAGTTGCACACATTTTACATACATACACATAGAGAAACATGTGTCATCCTTGCCATTTCCTTTACACCTTGCACTTAAACCACCACCACTTTCTGTCTATTTTAACTCCTAATGTCTCTTGAAAGAAACCACCTGCTTCTTTTCACCTTGTCATAATCACTCAAGGCCAGGCCACCAGCACCCCTGCCTGTCGGCCACCATCCTGCTCTTGCTTTGCTCTTAATTCTCAACACAGACAACAAAAAATACATTTCCAAAATTCAAATTTGATCACATCCCCAGATTCATTTCTTCTATGTCAAAACTATTCACCTAGAAATGAATGGGACTGAAAGCTTTAAAATGGCTACCAGACCTGGCTCTGTCTGACCCCTGCTGCTCTGAGACTCCCTCACACCCCAGGCCCCCACCCCTCCCAGCCAGGGGTACTCCACCTTCCTCACCTGTTCATCCTCCAGATCTCAGGACAGGTGTCACTTCCCAAGGAAAGTCTTTTCTGATTCCATTTTGGTCCCGTATTGATCAAATCTCCTTCACATACCTGCTTTCAACAACCCACACCTCCCAGTCCTAGCACTTACCACAGCACTAATTTTGTATTTATTAAATTCTAACAGGGCAGGAGCTTTGCTTTTTTCCATTGTTGTATCCTCCTCGTCTAGCACTCTCCTCACAAATAATAGGTATTCAATATTTGTATAAATATATGAATGATGGGGTAGGTGTCCCAAGGAATATAACAATAAATGTAGAAAAGCCAGACACTAAGGTACAATACTCTTGAGTGCACATAAAGAGTAAAATAACTTAACTTCATCAAAACACAACCACACAGAGCCGGGCACAGGGCACTCCCAGCCTAGGAGGAGACGGTATCATTTGAAATGTTTGCTCAGTGGGGCTCCGTGCAGGAGAACTTGCTATGGGGTGGAAACCCTGGGTGGAAGCGCTTCCCCTGCTTACTAGCCAGCTGAGTCATTTTTAACAAGGTATTTTTTCTCTCTGACTTTTTGTTACCATCTCTGTGAAAGAAGACGGCTGACCCCAAACGGTTTCCAGGTCGGAATCCAACACCACTTGTCATCATTGACACATAAGCCATGTAAGCAGAAGAGCGACAGCGAAGCAACCTCTGTGCTCAGGGATGAGCTGGACCGTGAAGGAAAGAATCGCCTGTGGTAAAGGTGGGAAAAGACATACTAGAAGAAGCACAGGCTTGAGAACACACACGTATTTGGTGAAAATCAGTAACCCAACGCTCCACCCCTCACAGAAGTATGCTAGCAGCGCTGCGATGCCTTGGAGCCCACCTGTGCTGGTGGGCATCCATCCGAGTCTGTGCTGGTGACGGGCCTCCCGGCCTGAACTGTCCGGTCTGCAGCAGCACTGCTTCCGCTCCCACTGCGCCCTCTAGCGACGAGGGCGGCCAGGGCGATGAACAGACGGTACATACATCAGCAACCCTCGCGCAAGGCCACCAGCGCGAGAGCACAGGCAAGCAATGCAGCCACCCCAGTCTCCAGGCTGCTGCACAAAATGCACGGATTTTATTTCCAACCCGGGACAGGGGTGTCCGCCAGCAACTGGGGCACCACAGAGGCTGTTTAATTAGACATTTGTTTACTTCCTTCCTGCTACCTCTGACAGTATAATCCTTTCTATTTCCACGATTTGACTCTAAATGAAAAAGTGTGATCTCACGGTTGGGGGGCGGGAAGCCTGGGACACCACTGGGAATCAGCCGGTGCTCCAGCATTTCATCTGGAATAAAGGCAGAAAATAGTTCCCTGGCAAAATAACCATTACAGTCAAGGTCAGGGAGAGGGAGGTGAGAGTCAACCTCGCTTATTTTTCATTAAAAAATATAAATCTAATTCTCACATTAATACATTATAGTTTTCAATGAGCTTGAGATAATTTTAAAGTGCCTTTTAAAAAATCTTTACAATTAACTGATGAACCTACGTTACGCTGAACTAGGAAATTAAGCATAATTATGAACTTGGAGGACAACTTCAAGGTCAAGAGTGGACAAGGAAGCCAGGGGGTGAAGGAGGAGAATCAACAAGAAAAAAGCAGTGTCCTTAGAAGGTTGCCCGACATCCTCGGCCTCTCTCACACGGCACAGCATGGGAGCAGGGAGGGTTTGGCAGAGCCTAGCGCCCACCCCGCCCTTTCCTCTCGGAATGCTGCAGGTCCCGGCTTCCTGTTTGACTGAACTCCACCCACTCTGCTTCACTTCCCATAGAACATTATTTTTACCACGTGGCCTCACCATTCTAATTACAGAGGATGCAGCCACCAGCAAGGCAGAGACCCCTGTCCTCACAGACCTTCCACTCACTGGGAGGAAGTTCTAAAATAAACGATGGACAATCAGGAAGTACTGATGATAAGGTGTGTTCAAAGGGGTTAAAGACTATGGACAAGGTCACCAGATCATTTGTCCTGTAAACTGTGATGATTTTTAGAAGGAAAAGAGACATTATTACTACTTGTACAGAAAGAGCAGCATGCTGGAGAGCTCTCCTGGGCAAGAGGATGCATGACCACTTCGGTCCCAGAAAGCGAAAAGCAGCACAGAGTGAGGAGGCTCTGGAGTGGGGAGGCTCTGGAGTGGGGATGGAAATTTTTAGTGGAGTGGTAGTGGTAGATCTGTAACAGGAGGTCACACCTCACTGGCTAGACCCTGGCTCCCTCAACTATTAAAGAAGGAGGTTGGCCTAGAATAATTTCTAAGCTTGCACACAGTTCTGACTTTCCATAAGCAACGGTCCAGGAGCGACAGGCCACACTCTTTTCTGGTCTGGTGTAAGAATGAGGAGAAGAGGGTGTTGGGATTACTGAGGGGCCATGGGACAAGCTTGAGGATCATGTTTGTGAATTGCCTGCTGTAATTTTCTACCCTGTTTTTAACCACTGAATGTACATTCTCAAAGTCGCATGGGTTAACACCACCCTGTGGCCCAGGCAGCGTGAGCTCTGATGCATTAACTCAGGTGACAGCCAGCACTCCAGGAGGGACAGGCTGTTGTCCCCCTCCATAGTGGTCATTGCTTCTCGGTTGACCTGTTTGTACTTGTCATAATGATATGTAAAGCCATTTTTAAAAGAAGGATGTTCAATGGCTGAAAAAAAAACTTTAAGGAATTTGGAGAAAGTTCTGATTTTAAAAGAATAGAAGATATTCAATTTTGAGCACAATATGCTAGATGTGACAGAAAGGCATCCAGATGAAAACGTCCAGTGACTGCTGATGTGGGAGTGCTCTGGAAGAGTGAAGAAGCTGCAATCCAGCACACAGGTTAAGAGTGTCGTTTTCAGTGAGGCAAAACCGGGACCCGATGAACCACAGTTACTTAATTCCTGGGAGTCTCCATTTGCCAAGTGATGATAATAGCAACAGTTTCACAGGAATCCACTACTGAAATGTAAAGGACCGAGCACAGTCTCCAGCACATGCTAGGGAGCAGCAGAAAGCGCGGCCCTTGCTCTTGTCTTAGTTCTTAGATATTGTACTATTTGCTTAAAAGTGATAGTTGAGGCTCAACAGCTGTAGCTTAGTGGTTAGGGCTCCAGCCACAAGCACCAGGGCTGGTGGTTTTGAATCTGGCCTGGGCCTGCTAAACAACAATGACAACTATAACCAAAAAAAGCCAGGCATTGTGGGGGGTGCCTGTAGCTCCAGCTACTAGAGAGACCGAGGCCAGAGACTCACTTAAGTCCAAGAGTTTGAGGTTGCTGTGAACTGTGATGCCCTGGCACTCTACCGAGGGTGACATACTGAAACTCTGTCTCAAAAAAAAAGAAAGTGATAGTTAATGCTGTGAGTGGCACATTGGGTTCTGGGGGAAAGAAGATAAAAGGAAGAGCTGGGAGTTTCTTCTAACAACCTTAGAAAATTCTTGCACTGGGGAAGAAAAGAAAGAAACAGCACAAGAAGGCCAGGCGTGGTGGCTCACACCTGTGATCCTAGCACTCTGGGAGACTGAGGTGAGAGGATCCCTTGAGTTACGGAGTTCAAAACCCATCTGAGCAAGAGCGAGACCCCCCTTCTCTACCAAAAATAGATTAATTAGCTGGGCATATTTGGGAGTACTTGTAGTCCCAGCTACTCAGGAGACCAAGGCAAGAGAATCACTTGAACCCAGGGAGATGCTGTGAGCTAGACTGATGCCATGGCACTCTAGCCTAGGCAACAGAGTAAGACTCAGTCTCAAAAGAAAATTAAAAAAGAAGCAGCAAGAACAAGAGACAGACACAGCTGCAACACAAGAGATTGCCACTGGCAGAAATACAGAAAGACAATTTGAAATGGTGCTAGCTATGACAGAAAGGCATCCAGGTGACATACCTCCCCACAACAGTGCTGAGAGAAGGCAGTTGTGTCCTCAGTGCATCAGGGAGAAAGAACACCATTGCACATAACTAGTGACATGGGAAATCTATGGGTAATGGGTAATCTTGATGGTTGGGACTGATCAAAAGAAAGCTAAGAAAAGCTATTTTAAAGAGTAAATTAACTCAGTAAATAGATTTAGTCATGAAAAATGTCAATAAAAGAAAAGGATTCTAGCTGTGGTTTTGATATGAGTGTTTAGAGGCAGTGAGAAAGGAGAGAGTAAATTGTTCAGAGGAGGAAGAGTTAATTTTGAGAGCAACGATCTGGTAGACACTGAAGGAGTGTAGCCTGGGGCCTCCGTGAGGAAAGCACAGTCTCCTACAGTCTTCCTCCATGGCTACTTGCTAACATCTAGAAATGGATAGCTCCCTCTCCCACCCCGTACTACCAGATGAGGCCCTGGGTAATCCTAGGGAATATTTGCTGCATGGATGAATGCAGCAGAATTTTTATTTGTTCTACAAGAGACCTTGTTTTGCTCTCTCCTGCTGATCCAGCACTCAACATTCCCCTTCGGGAGCCTGCAAATCTGCCTATGGTCTCTCCCCATATTTGGTCCCTTCACTCTAGCCAGGTTAGTCTTTCTATCAGAGCACATGCTTACCAGAAGCTTAGCCACCCCATGCCTTGATTCAAATCAGTCTCTTGACTGGGATGCTAATCCTGGGCCAAACAACCCTTCAGGATTTAGGTGAATCCCAGCTTCCCCAGCTGTAGTCCTCAGGCAATCTTACCTCTTCTGAATTTGCCCTTGGAATGTATTGTCTTAGCTTTTACCTCTTCTGAATTTGCCCTTGGAATGTACTGTCAGTGGCATTTTCCCATGTGCAAGACTAAAACCATACACAGCTGGTATATTCCTGGGGGCCACCAAAGAGAGCTATGTCTGAAAGCGCTGCAGAAGAATATTAAAAGTTAAGAGGCCTCTCTGGTTCATCTAAGAATTTGTGTGTAAACCTGAATAAAAAGGATGCCCGGATGGATTTTCAGGTCTCAGAGACAAGTGCCGAAACATCTCTTTCACCAATAACTTCAACAACTACTCTCTCTATAAAATAAATTCCCCCCAAATTTAGGGACTTAAACAATAACAATGTTTATTTTGCTCACAAATCTGAGTATCAGGCAGACCTCAGCAAGAAGTTTCCTCGACTCTAATGGTGACAGCTAGGATGGCTTGAAGGCCAGAGCTAGAATCAGCTCTGAAAAGCCTCACATTCGCAAACTGAATGTGAGAGACTTGGACAGCTGGGGCGGGAATAGCTGGGGCGGGAATACCTAGGCCTCCTCAACTGTTTCTGCCTCACTGGGATCTCTGCAGTGCAGAGGTTCCAGACTGAAAACAGTGTAGTTGGGCGTCTTACATGTTGGCTTAGGACACCCAAGTCACAAACTTCAAGAATGAGTGTTCTGATAATGAAGGGATTTTGGATATTATCAAAAGCTTTTTCTGCATCAATTGAGAAAATCATATGGTTGACAGCTATGATTTAATAAAAAATATAAGAAGAAGAAGAAATTTAACAGAAAAAAAAAAAAAAAAGAATGAGTCCAAGCACGGAAAAGGATTTCTAGTAAATTCTAGTCAGTAGGTTAGCAACTAGTTAGACATGAGCAGGGTAAATATGGTCAGGTGATCCTGGGCTATTATGAGGATAGGACTACCCAAGATCCTGTGGCTAGGAAAAAGAAGTTAGACAATGCTTGTAGACTTTCCAATGAAATTAGGGAATGAGGTCAGGTTGACTTGACCAAGACTTCATCGTGTGCAAGAGAATGGATTAAGACCAGGGTTGGGGCTAGACGTGATGACTCATGCCTATAATCCTAGCACTCTGGTAGGCAGGTAGATTGCTTGAGCTCAGGAGTTCAAGACCAGCCTGAGCAGCAGTGAAACCCATGTCTCTACAAAAAATAGAAAAACTAGCATCATGGCTCAGGAAGCTGAGACAAAAGGAATGCTTGAGCCCAAAAATTTGAGGTTGCTGTGAGCTATGATGACACCATAGCACTCTATCCAGGGCAATTCTATCTTTAAAAAAAAAAAAGAAGAAGAAGAAGACTCCATTTGAACCAATCAGAAAAGGAATAAAAATAATGGGACTTTCCAAAGAGTGGGTGGTACTTTCCTAAAGTCATGTATAAAAATTTAAAATTATACTTTTTGCAAGACCTGCAATCACTAGGACCAGGACCAGGTTACTGTATAAGTTGTTAATAAACTTTCTTTTCTTTATTTAAAAAAAAAAAAAGAAGAAGAATGAGTGAGCCAGGGTTGAAGGGATGGGAAAGAGAGCTTTCCTGCCTCTTGATAGTGACGCTCACCATCACAGTGCAAGAAGAGCAAGTGGGATGAATCCATGAATGTGGCCATCTTCAGAAAGCACAACCCACCACCCCTATCTTTTTCTTTGGCCAGCTTCTTGCCTTCTCCTTTCCTGGGTTCCACCCCCATTTCAGCAGCATTCTGGCCCTGGCGGGTCTTCCTCTTTGTCTCAGTGTCCTTCCAACAGGTTTAAGGTATAAAAGCTAGAACTTGGGGTCAGACTGAAGCAAAACCCCCTCTTGATACCTGCATAACTTTAGGCAAATAAATTAATCACCTTCTGATTAATCACCTTAGGCAAATTAATTCATCTTCCTGATTTATATTTCTCACGTGGACAAAAACGGGGATGCAACTACCCATGTCATTGTTCTCAAAAAGTGATACCTTCAGTGCTATCATTATTGTTCCTTACCTGGCCCTGCACGAGCCAGAGACCTCCCTACCTGCCTTTGTCTCTCATTGGCCTTGTGAGAAAAATAGAACAAAATAAAGCCTGAGTGAAACACATAAATACATTCACTGCAACAGCCCTGTTTTCCCACGATAAACTACTTAATCATGTGCTAATGATGGGCAGTTAACTTTCCTGATGCCAGACATTAAAGGCAGCGGTGGCCTCTGTGCTCTGGTGTTAATTACTTCCTTGACTAACTCTAGGAGACACTTATTAAATCTTGAGACTCTCTGCCTGTAAAGGGACACACACAACTACAGTAGATGTCTCTTTCACTTTCTGAATTAAGGAACAAAAATGTCAGCCAGGGTAGAGAGGAAGGGTCTGGCTGAGGTTAGGAAGATCAGACAGGAGGATGCTGAGTGAGGGCTCGGCGTCTAGGGAACAGAGGATGCAGAGGAAGCTCCAGGGACAGCAAGAGCCGAACAGACCTGGATTTTAATACGTCTTGTCAACATTGTGGTTAGGCTGCTTACTTGGCTTGCCTGAGCCTCAGTTTCATCTGTAAATTTGGATTAATGGTACCTAACTTGTGGAATTGTCAGTAATAGTAATAATCTTCCAATGAGCCTCATCACTGCCAGATACCACTATCAGTGCTAGTCACAGTACTGCTGCTATCACCATTGCTCAGGCTGAAATGTTGCCCTGGCTTGACAACTCCCCGTTATTATTGAGTACCCAAGATAGCCAGCTTTGGACCAAGGCAAGGGTGAATAAAGGGAGAGCAGAAAGCGATGACCCTCGAGTTTGCTTAGTGATCCTGTGATGTCAAGGCTTCCTGTCAACATTCTCTGATTATTCAGATCTCTTTCCTGAGCTTCATTACTTAACAAGTTCTCCAGACAAAGCCCATAAATTATACCTGAATCTCAAGCTTCCCCACCTCCACCTCCTATTTGTCTGTGACTTCAAACAAAGGAAAAACTTTGTTTCAGCTTTCTGTTTATAAAACAAGGATAATATGGGCAGTGCCTGCAGCTCAAAGGAGTAGGGCACCAGCCCCATATGCCAAAGGTGGTGGGTTCAAACCCAGCCCTGGCTAGAAACCGCAAAATAAATAAATAAATAAATAAATCAGGGATAATACTACACCACACCCTTGTTTGAGAAATTACATGTAGCGAGTCTCAACTGCCTATTTTGCAATAGGCATGATCTCTCTGAACTCAGGGAGTTTTTAAGCCTCTTCAACTGAGTGCAGAAGCAAGTCCTGTAATCCTCTCCTTCCACATACGGTTATGTCCACACCCCTCGCACACACACCACACATATGCACACACACACACCACACGCACATGCAGATGCTCTCGAACACATGGCCCTGTATGTTGGTGCCCTGTTCTTCCCCACTGCCCCCCAGGTTATACACATAAAGCATCTTGGAGAAGAAGGCAATGTGTACCCAGCAGAGGACATACCATGGAGGAGATTGTTCTGACTCTGCCACTGTGGTCATAATGTATTTTATACCACACTTTGTGGATTATGGACCACTTCTCCAGGCTGCTGAAGGATTCACAAATCCAGGTTGTTCATCACAATTTCCTGGAATTTTTGCAACACATACTTGGATCCTACCACAAATCTATCAAATCAGAATATACTGGAGCTGGAGTCCTGACATCTATGTTTTTTTAGAGCTCTGTATGTGATTCCAGTGATCAGCCATATTTACAAACTACTCACGTGATTTTTTACCCTCATTCTGTGTGCTGGCTTCAGGTGGAGTAGTTCACCCATGTTATAAATCAGGAATATAGGCAAGGGCAAGATTTGACCAAGCAACATGCCATAAGTAGTAGAGACAGGTCTAAAATGATTTTTGGACTCCTAGTCCAGCCCTGCTGATAACTTGCCACATGACTGGGCGTAGATTTTCTGAGCTTTCATTTTCTTGTATATAAACTAGAGATAAAACGGCAGTCTCCTAACCCTTGTGGAAATGTGATATGAATAAAATGAAGTGACATGCAGGAATTTAATCATATTCTTCATTTACAAATAAAGGATGCTGTCACAATTTAAATTCAGGAGCTAAGCCTCTCTAGAAGCTAGGGTCTCAGTTCCCGTACAGATGACTGGACAGAGTGTCTCTACTGCCACATTGCCCTAGTGTCCTTGTCCCTCCCACAACCAAGCCTCCTGTGCAGTCACTGCCTCCAAAACACAAAGCCCCTCTGGCAGTGCTCTCTGTGCTATTTGAAGTACCTGGTCACCCTTGGTCACAATGGGGCCAAGAGTGGACACCTGACCTAGACTCTCTTCCAGAGTAAACTGAAACTGGGATAAAGACCAATTTATGGTCCTGCTAGTCAACTAGAATTTATGATGTGGTTACTAACAAGACCACTTCCCACCTACCCTGTGGACTGAGAAAGCCTTTCTGTTAAGAAAGAAGAAATAGCCAAATAGTAAGACAGGCCACAATGACAGAGCCAAATAAAAGTACTCCCTACAGCTTTCCATGCTGCTTCCAGTCCATTCCTGAGGCCTTTGCACATTCCTTGAAACACTCCATTATCTTTATAATAAATTTCCATTTTGTGCCTCAGCTACTTCAAAGGAGCTTCCCTTGCTGTAATCCAAAAACCACTCCAAAGCGGACAAGACAGGGACCAAGTTTCTCTGCTCTTCAGAGGTAACAGCAGCGGCTCTCAACCTGAGAGTCACAACCCTTTTGGACCTACAGCATGAAAGGACCACAGCATTAGGAAGATTGAGAACCACTGAATGAGAGAGAGAGAGAGACGGACCCCCTCCTCCTCCAGATGCACCCGCACCCCTCAGAGGTTTCCCATAACTAAAGGGAGAAGATGCAATGTTCTGCTATCTTTATTTACAATAACACCCACCTTGCCATCTTCAATGATAAGGATCATCGTGTTCTGGAACCTTCTTTCAAAAATATCCAGGATGACTTCTTGACATCCTGGAATTATTCAGAAAATTTAGAGGCAGAGAAGAGAACTGAGAAATACGTTGGAGGTTACATGACTTTACAAAAAGTAAATCTATTCTAACTTCTGTTGTGGGCTA
Organism: Loris lydekkerianus; assembly: GCA_963574355.1. Lineage (NCBI taxonomy): Eukaryota > Metazoa > Chordata > Mammalia > Primates > Lorisidae > Loris > Loris lydekkerianus. Next base: position 12,656 of record CAUYPK010087026.1, on the reverse strand, counting down.
AAAAGCCATTATTTTCTAAATCCCTCATAAGAAAGATAAGAGCTTAATTTTTGGCTGATCAAGAGCAAGCCTGTTGTAATTGGAGTAGCAGTTTTGTATTGGTCTCATTTCTGGATTCATCTTAGGACCCTAAACTTGCCTTGCTTTTTTTTTCTTTATTATTTCTAATATATGTTATTTTGCTGCATTTTAAGCCTCCCTAAATCCTTTCTGGAACAAGAAGCAATATAACAGAATAAAAACAGATTTCCCCTTTGTTACCAAAAGAATTCTTCCACTTTTATATTACACATAGGCACATAAAATGATGGATAGTCAGAAATAAAATATTTAGGCTCAGTATTTCATCAGTCACCACAAGGCATTTATTGTGCACTTCTTATGTACAAGGAACAGTAAGGACTACAAATAAGTATAACACAGCAGAAAGCTCCCAGCGTAGTCCAGAGACAGAGGAAAGAAAAAACCTCCAGGAATACAAGGACAAGGTCATGTACAGAAGGGGTCCATATGAACCAAGGTGGGCAGAGAAAGGTACATAAGGTGGGAAGGTATAAGTTGGGCATTGAGGAATATACAGAATTCTAACATGTGAGGAAAAGATAGAAGAGAAAAGATTTAAAAAAAACTTAGAGCACAGGGAAGGAAAGAATGAAAGTTGGGGTGCTTGGATGTGATCATTAGCAGCACCCAGACCTCTTGTTAACAGCACAGACAGCAGGGCCCCCCCACTCCCAGTTCTGATTGAGCAGGTGTGAACTAGGCCTAAGAAGTTGCTTTCCTAACAAGTTCCCAGATGATTCTGTTGCTACTGCGAGCTCTGAAAACCACTAACCTCAGTACAGTTCTCCACACAGCATTTCTGACAGGAGCAGCCCCTCAGCGCAGCTGAATGGTGGTTCCTATTGTGAGGCGGGGGAGAGGAGGATGGGACAGGCCTGCCAGGCTCACCATGGTAGAGGCTTCCCCCTGCACTGAGCACTGACCACAAGTGTCCCTGTCTCTTTCTTCCAGCTCCTCAGAGCCTCCTCTTCCACACACCTCTCTCTGTCCTGAGCTATAAATTTTTCAGTTTGCTGGAGTATGAATGAGGGCAAGTATATGGGCCTTTTCTTTTCTGGACTTTGCTTCTTGGAAAAAATCCCACTCCCTGCCCAAGCTAAACCTAGATGTTCCTTTTCAGTGGTTCTCAACCTTCCTAATGCCATGGCCCTTTAGTACAGTTCCTGTGGGTTGCAACCCACAGCTTGAGAACCGCTGCCTTAGATGTTTCCTTCAGCCCTGCCCCATCTGCTCTCTTCCTGGGCAAGCCTGGCATCTCACAAACTCACCCTCAGCTCGCACACCCTGACTACACCACTGCTCCACCTCTGGCCCTCACAGCAGCTGGGCGCAGTATTTCTGGCTATGCAATGGTGGGATCAGGTGGGGCTTCCTGAGTCCCTGGAGACCTTTATTTCCACTGAGACTGAAGGGTCTAACAGACTTGGGGTCATACAGACCTGTTCTTAAGTCCACCTAGTCTGTTGCACTTGTTACTTGAGTGATCTAGAAAACCCTTGCTGTATCATGTAACACCCATCATGTAAAGAAAATAAAACAATATTATCTTTATTGTGAGAACTTGAGATAAATAATAGGACCTGACATAATATGTGCCCAATAAATGGAAGTGATTTTTGAGATTCTTCCATCATTCAGGGTCATGTCTTATGCATATTTCATACATATTTCAATTGACACAAATGATTATGATATAAGACCTCATAAAATGAGCACCATAGAATGGTCATATAAACATAAGTTCAAAAGCCTTTCACCTGAGATTCTCATGGAAAACCAGGAAAGATGTTTAAACTTACAATAACATGTAAGAAGACTTTAAATATTCAGCAAACAACAAGAGCAGAGGGCCAGAGGAACAACTCAAAATGTTATCTGGTAGATGTGAGTACCCACTGGGACTTCAGAGGTCACGTGGAGGACACTTGGGACAAAGGACAAGGATATCGCTCATCCAAGAGGGGTTTTCCATATGTGGAAGTTTAGCATTCTCCAACATACACAAATACCTATATGCATACTCTTGTTACTTAAAGAATGACAGCCTAGAAAATGCCAGCTGATGTAAAGCAAGAAACAGTTTGACATGCCTTGGGTGAGAGTCTTGGAGAAAGAATTCAGAATCAATATCACAAACAATTATCAGGACATATTACGGTGTGCACAGCTCAAGTGTCATATGTGGTACAACTGGACAGGCCTATAAATTCCTGAGGACAAACTCTCTCCAGCAAAGCTGTAGCAACTCCTAAAATCCCGTCAGTTGGTTAAGACAGTAAAGGCCCTGATCAAACTGCAAGATTCATCACGCTTGGGATGTCTAGGATGTAGAGGCAAAGATGGAGATGTGCATGCAGGAAATGGATCAGGTGGTGTTCTCCGGCTCCATGTCTGTGGGAGGGAGCAGAGGAAGCTGGCAGAGCAGAGGGAGAAGTCATGTTGCAATGCAGGTGCGAAAAAGGCCGTGTCTGATTCCAGGGACCTCTGAAGTTGGAATGGCTTACATACCAGGCCTGGTACATGAGATTCAAGTCTTTACATATCCCTCTTGACCAGTCAGGAAATGGAGCATGACTCTGGGCCAGGTGAGTTCCCTTAGCCAAGGTATTTCCCAAAGACAGCTGAGGGCTGCCTGACAGCAGTCATCCCAGCAGTTTGGAGAATAAATCCTCATCCTAAAGGGGCGCTGAGCAGCACACCCAGTATCCCTGGTATGTGTTATATGTGCAACGGTACTGCTTACTTAGCACAAGGGTAAGCACATACAGTAAAAATATACTGGCTGAGAGAACAAAAAAGACAAGATTAGTATCAGGGACCCCCAACCAGGCAGAGTCCATTTGGTTCAGGTAAAGTAGGGGAGCTTGGATCATGAGAGGGGAAACTGCGTGCAACCAGGCCCCCTTAGGAAGGGAACAGGCAAAAAGCAGAAAGAAAAGAAGACAATTTTAATAACCTTCATCAATATTGGCAACTTAACCAAGGACTGTTAGGATTAGAAATAACCTCCTAGAATTGCTTCCTGATCTACTATGAGCCAAATAGTGTGCTTTCTGTAAACATCAGACCTCATGACTGCTCAGCTAGGTCAGCATTATAAAGCCCACTTTATGGAAAAGAAACTGAGCTTCAGAAGGAAGGTTCCTGCTGAGGTCACAGGTCCTGGAGTGGCAGGCCCATGAGCAGATCTGTCCAACTCCAAATCCATGCTGTTTCCCCTCACTGCTCTATGATTTTCCAGAGTCCCTGTATTCCAGAGAGGTATGTCAGGGATCACCTTGGGGTTCAACAGGAAGGCCAGGCTACCATCCCTGGTTCAGCCCAAATGGTCCTGCGTGTACCTGTTCCACAAAAAGGAATTCAGTCAAGATTCCATCATGAATGGTAAAGATTTGAAGCCACCTCTCTGCTTCTCCTGTAGGTACTACCAGACTCCATGAAGGCTCTTCCCTGTGCACATCCCTCTCCCTAAGTCCAAGAATACAACAAGGCACAGTGGTTAAGATCATGGGCTCTGAAGTCAGACCACATGGGTTCAGATCCCTATCCAAGGAGCTGTGCAACCTTGAGCAATAACTTGATCTCCCTGTGTCTCAGTTCCCTCACTTGTAAAATGGAGGTTGCAACAGAAATATTTTCATAAGTTTGTTGGACAAATTAATTAACACATGTAAAATGCTTAGAATATTGCACAAATAGTAGGCACTATATGATTGTTAGTTATTATAATTATCATCTGCGAATCGGTGCTACTTTGCAAGGCTGCCTCTGGTACCCTGTATCTCCTTACCCAGTCCCAGAAATCATGATCCAAAAGGGTTTTAAAATATGCTACCTCACTCTCTACCAGCTGAATCTATTGAAGTCAAATGCTCGTTAGTTCTTCCATTCATTAATTCTATCATTCACGCTTTCAGCCAGAATTTATTGGAAGTCTCCTGTGTTCTGGGCAAAGTTCTAAGTGCCGGGGGTACAGGAATGAATTAGAGACCAAGTCCTTAATCTCATGAAGCTTATTTACACCTTACTGGAGGAGACAAACAATAACCAAATAAATATGGGGCATGGAATGATTAGCATGAGAAGGAAAACAAAGCAGGTAAGCCAGTGGAGAGGAACGGGGGTTGGCATCACACAGAAGGATCACACAGGGCCTTTGTGATGAGCAGCCTCTGGAGCGGAGACCTGGATGAAGCCAGAGAACGGCTCCCCAGGCACATGGGGAGTGAGCTCCAGCAAAAGAACAGCCAGGGGCATAACCTGGCAGCTGCCCGGAACCTTGGCACATTCAAGGAACACAGAAGGTGAAATCGGTACAGAAATCCTCTGCAGCCAGAGGACAGGTACCGTGGAGTCTTGCAGAATATAGTAAGGTCCTGGATTTGTTTGTAAGTGTGAGAGGAAGTTACTGGAGGAGAGTAGGCAAGAGAGGACCATCATCAGGTTCACTTTTTGAAAGATCATTTGGGCAACCAACAGAACATGGGGCCTAAAGAGAAGAAATAGGGAGGCCAGATAGGAGGTCTATGCTGCAGACCAGATGAGGGATAAAGGGGAACAGAGCTGGCTGGTCAAGGGAATAGGAGTGAGAAGTGGCTCTAGACATATGTCAAAGAGGAGGCACTGTCAGGGTGTGATGATGGACAGGGGGGTGAATGAGGACAGAATGGCAGTACTGACTCCAATTGTACAATTACTAGGATGGGCCATGTTCACCTCGGAAGCAAGCAGAGACACAGAAGATGGCAAACTGAGCCCCAGGAGAGTGGGGAGAGGGAGCCCACACAGGGCCCAGGGAAAGGGGGGTCCTGGAAGCCATGAGAAGAAAATGCTTTAAGAAGAAAGTTGTGAATAACAGCTTCAAATGCTATAAAACTGACTAGATAAGATGAAGAAAGAAAATCGACCACTGGATTTGTAAATGTGTGAGTATTGGTGACCTTGACAAGAACATTTTAGTGGAGCATCAGGGACAAAGGCCTGCTGTGAGTTATTTCATGAAAAAGGAGGAACTGAGGAACGGCTCAGCAGTGTAAAAGTGTTCCCTTCTCTCCACATCCCTGCCAGCATCTGCAGCTTTGAGACTTTGTGACGTGTGCCATTCTCACTGGGACACGTGAGGAGTTAGATGGTGTCTCAGGGTAGTTTTGATTTGCATTTCTCTGATGATTAGGGACAATGAGCATTGTTTCATATGTTTGTTAGGCATTTATCTGTCTTCTTTAGAGAAGGTTCTATTCATCTTATTTACCCATTCATAAAAGGGATTGCTGGCTCTTTTTTTTGTTGCTTAATTTGAGTTCTCTGTAGATTCTAGTTCTCAAGAAGCTACTTGAAAAGCTTTACCATGAAGCAAAATAGGGTGGAAATAGGAAGAGATTGGAGATAATAGTGTTGTTGAAGATGAAAGGTATTAAGCATGCCGAGGACTCATGGGAATGATCCAGGAAAAGGAAAATAATCATAATAAAGCAGGAGACGGAGACGGAGGGGAAGAGGGCTGGAGTGATGCTCTGGAGTAGGGGAGACCAGGTGGGGTTCAGAGTGGAAGGAGAGAGGCCAGGTTCATCTGTACTGAGGGAGGCCGAGGACAGGAGTACAGTGGGCAGCAAACGTGAGGCCTGGGCCCTTTCCTAGCCGGAGATTCTCTTCTAAGAAGAAAACTAACAGCCCCAGACATTAAGGGAGTTCCTAAATCACACAGCTAGTTAATAGCAAAATGACTCTCAATTCCCCATGAAATAGCACTATCACGTCTCAACCTCCTGGAACATATCTGCTACTCTTTCTTTACTCTGTCGGATTGTCTCTCACAGACTCATTGTTGCTATTTTGTTTGGTATTTTCTTTAATTATCCTGAGTTTCTCTTGAACTCTTGGTCATCTGCCAGGCACTAATGTAATGAGAAGTTTGGAACTGTGCCCTGAATTTCCACTTACAGAGACTTTAAAATCCCCCTCTGACCATTTGAGAGGAAGAAGTATGTAAATTTAAAAACAGAATCCACTGGGTCCCCCTGACATTTCCTCACCATAGGGCCAAATAACCCCTGACCTCTGACTTTGGCCTCCAGTGCCTAGCGGAGTGTCTTGCCCACAACAGAAGTGTGTTGAAATCAACCGAATAAATCAGTGAGTCATTTGTGTTACAAGTTGTTGGAACTTCTGTAACTGAGCCAGTTGTTTCCCAGGCCTAATATTCATGCCAGTGTTTCTACTATGAAATACCGAGTGGTGGTTCTTTTCAGATTTGTTTTTAGGCCAGAAATTGAACCATAGTTCACAGTCATCTGTAAATGCACAGTGATTTCAAATTATTTAGGGCCAATTATTAGTGCCCAGACTAAGGACAAGGTTAACTACTGCATCACCATCAGAAAACAACCAATTTCACCTCAGCATGGTTAAACCAAATGTCATAAAGACCAGGGGTCAAAAGTCTGTGGTGTGTAAGCTCCACATGGCACCCGAAGGGACTTCTGCTTGGCATGAAGGGGAAAGTCACTAAGTGCTAGTGACTTTCTAGTGGGGAAAGTCACTAAGTGCTTTACAGTCTTTGCCCCACTCACAGTTCCTGAGCCAGTCTTGACCTCAGAAGGATGCCCACTGCCCCCTGGTGGCATGTTAATAATCAAGCTTGGATTGATTTCTTTGCCAGCCCCTCCCCAATATAGGCAGCCTTTCATTCTTCAGGAGTTAGAGAGCATGCCTCCTTCTACCCTGCACACAGCAATGTGGTGATGTCCAGGGGAAGGGAGAGGTTCACAACTGCTGGTGAATGAGGGTCTAAATAAAGACCTAAGTCACAGTATCAGATTTAGATGTTAACCCCACCCCCACCCCCTAATGAAAGCATTGCAGTCATCAAGTGTTTACCAGAACTATTAGGGGAAAGCTAGAAGAGTAACCTTGAGTTCTTGCTTATGAGAAGAGGAGAACATAATGGAATAGCCAGTGAGGGTAACCAATGGGAAGTCATAAGGTTTGACTCTATGTAATATTTGACTCTGAATGGCATATGTCATCTGCTATTAACAGGGCTCAGTTTCAAGAGCCACACATGATTTTAATCAGCCCAAATTTACTTGCTATATGACCTTGAGGCAGTCCCAAAGCCTTTCCAAGCCTCAGATTTCTTGTCCGTAAAATAGTACCTACCCTCCAGAGCAGCTGGGAAGATTAAATTAGACAAAATATGCAAAAGGATAAGCCTGGTGTTTGCACCCTCCTGGAGGTTCACTAATCATGAGCTTTTTTCTCCACCCCGATGCAGGTGACAAACAACATCTGCCTGTCCTTAACAGTCACTCAGGGAATGTCAGAAACTTTAAAATCACCTACTTGCCCAAATATGTAGCCAGCTCTTCAAGTTACGAATTTACAAGTAAATGGATTTTCTTAGCATTTCTTTCTCACCCATTTAATTCTTCATCTGACATTTTGGTTTAACAAGGAAAGCTAATGGAAGTAACTAATTGCTACATACACAAAATTGATGACTATCTTTCCTCATGTATAAATGCTGAAGAGAAAAAATATTTTAGGCACATTCTATGTTTCTCTTAACTAAAGCATTGAGTCAAATCAGAGAAGCTGATGTTAGGACATCCTTTGCCTTGGGAATATGTGCTAATGTAAAATGGAAGAAAAAGATGAGTCATGTGCACACTCAAACATCTGGATCTGGTAAGAATTTCAAATCTGTCTGTGCCATAAACCCTTAGGCAGGAATGGTGTCCTTTATAATCTATGCAGCCCGAAGGATACTGTTGTTGCTCCATAAACATGAAAAAAGAAATAGTTATTGTTTGCTATGTACATTTTTTCAAACCTCTTAAGTCTCAGGCATCCAGTTGGGATAACTCCTAGCAACTACTTAGAAACTTATTTTCTAAGATGATAGCAAAGTTTTCTTCTTTCTTCTTGCTAGAGCTCATTGCTATGGTCTTCCTCCAAGAATAAAGAAATCACTCATCACCCAGAGTCTTCCTCAGTTAGTCAAAGGAGCTATCAAGACTCTCAGCCCCCCTTTCTCTAGCCATGAATCTCCTATGGTTGCTCTTCCATACAGCCATCCGAAAAAAAACCCAAAAAGTTAATGCCGTGTCCTTCCTCCCTATAAAATAAAAATCCTTCAAAGAATTCAAATTAGACCTCTCATTTGATACTGCAATCCCATTACGAGGCATCTACCCAGAAGGAAAAAAAAAAAAAAAATCCTTTTATCATAAGGACATTTGCACTAGACTCTATCACAGCTCAACTTACAATAGCCAAAATGTGGAAACAGCCTAAATGCTCACCAACCTAACAATGGATTAACAAGCTGTGGTGTATATATGTATACCATGGAATCCTATTCAACCATTAAAAAAGATGGAGACTTTACTATAGTGCCAGATACTCAGGAGACTGAGGCAAGAGAATCTCTTAAGCCCAAGAGGTTGAGGTTGCCATGAGCTGTGATGCCATGGCACTCTACTGAGGGTGACATAGTGAGACTCTGTCTCAAAAAAAAAAAAAAAAAAAAAAGATAGAGACTTTATATATTTTATATTAACCTAGATGGAGCTGGAACACATTCTTCTTAATAAAGCATCACAAGAATGGAGAAGCAAGAATCCAATGTACTCAATTCTAATATGAAGGCGGCAGATGTGCTAATACAAGATGGGGTTTGGGGTACCGGAATGAGGTAGCGAGGCAAGGGAAGGAGGGCAGGGGATGGGAGGTCATGGTGTATGACATACCTCTCGGGGGTGGGACACAATTATAAGAGAGACTTTAACAAATGCGATCAGTGTAACCTAATTCTTTGTACCCTCAGTGAATCCCAAACAATAAAAAAAAAAAAATTCATTTAGTAAATTATTATGTAGCACAATTAACTTTATATGCAATATCAAGTTATTGGATCATATATAAATTTGACCAGACTATCGGGTTCACATTCCAGCTCTCTTGTTTATTAGTTGTATGAGCTTGGGCAAATCTTCTAACTCTCCCTGCCTTGTTTCTTTATAGATAAAACTGGGGTTATATCATTACCTACTTGACAGAGGGATTACAAATAATAAATTGGTAAATAAATACATATTTAGAATAGTACCTGGTACAAAGTAAGAAATATAGAAGTACTGGCTATTTTTGTAGAAGCCACAAGGGGCAACTAATGTTCAGTGCAAGACAAAACACCTGATACCTATTTATAACAGAAATAGTTGAGCTAAACACATCAGTCACCAAAAACCCAGCCACACAATCCCTCCAGTTGACCTCCATATCTTCCAAGAACAATAAGTCATTAACACAACCACTGTCTAACACAAATTCAGTGATAGTTGTCAACTCTACCCTAGAAATTCCCCATTCAGAAACCTACCTTACTTTGTTTAGATGGAGTTGAACATTAACAGCTAAGTTTGTTAGGAAAAAGAAAAGAGTGTCTGTGATACTAACCTCTACGGTCAATTTCTTTGGATGAAACACAGTGAGGTGCACAGAGCATTTCACAGAAGAGGCATCACGGGAGCCTTGCCCCCTTTGCCCACTCATCCTGCATTTCAGCCAGACGGAATTACTCTGAGTCCCCAGAAAAGGCCTGGGGTTCTGTGCCACACTCACAAGTGGTGCTCTGTCTGTCTACTCAAAACTGCTCAATCTCTTCACCATCTTGTCCTCACTGTAAACTCTACCAGGGGTCCTCAAACTGGGGCCCATGGGCCACATGAGGCAGTGTGATTGTATTTGTTCCCGTTTTGTTTTTTTACTTCAAAATAAGATATGTGCAGTGTGCACAGGAATTTGTTCATACTTTTGTTTGTTTGTTTGTTTTTTAACTATAGTCCAGCCCTCCAACAGTCTGAGAGACAGTGAGCTGGCCCCCTGTTTAAAAAGTTTGAGGACCTCTGCTTGACAAACGTCTCCCTGAGACACCTGCTGATTCCCAAGCAAGTTGGTAGCCCGCCTCTTCATATGCCACACAAACTCGACCCTTAACCCTCTTTCTTACAGTCCACTCACTTGTCCCTCATTGCTATTAAACACTGAAATAGAGGCAAGGCCCCTGATGTTCCTTTACAACCCTAACTCCTAGAAAAATGAAATGTAGTCAAGGGAAGAGCAATAACTGCATAATAAATTAATTAATTCACATGTTGGTGTGGGGAGCCTTTTTAAAAAAGGAAATTGAGGCATAATTATACACATAAAACATAGATTACCCTTAATAATTTCCTGAGGTGTAGCCCTGCCAAGAGATTTTCTCAAATTTTCAAATCACTTAAAATAAGTAAATAAAAAGCCCAATATGTTGACATTTATCCTGGCTCTAACTTAGAAGCCCCTTCCAGAAAATCAGGACTATCACATAGACACTATTCTGATTCCTTCATCAATGCTCTGGTGAAGGGGGACATCTGAAAGTGAATCCTGCACAAAGAAGGCAGCATGTGATCAGAGGTTCTAGCTGGTGTGAGCCGGCAATGGGAGGAGGAAGAAAAGAGGAATGAAAACATTAATATCTCCAAACTACTAATCTAGGAATGTTGAGGCAAAATTTAAGGAATAAGTCCCTATATTTTATTTTATTTCACTCTGTACCTCTATTTCTCTGCCCCCAAATAATAGAACATCTGATATTAGTTAACTTTATTTGTGACAGATAATTGGACTCAAGCACTACACTTGTATAAGAAAAAATATATATATATTTATATATATATAATATTATATATATATATTATATATTTTTTTAATTTATTTATTTTTATTGTTAAATCATAGCTATGTACATTAGTGCAATCAAGGGGTACAATTTGCGGGTTTCATATACAATCTGAAATATTCTCATCAAACTGTTTAACGTAGCCTTCAAGACATTTTCTTAGTTACTGTATGTAGGCATTTGTATTCTGCATTTAGTAAGTTTTATAAGAGTCAAAAGCACTGCATAAAATTCATCCCAGCAGCCTTTTCTCAGTTCAAACTTGGGTAATCTTCATTTTACTAGTGTATTTCAACAGTGACACCTGCTGGTGCGTTGGGATGTGTGTTTGACATCTTATGGTAGAGAAGTGGGCTACACCATTCTTTATTTCCAAAGCAAGCGCTCTTATTATACTTTCATTATTTAAAGTACTTATTTATCATTTATTTGCTTTTATTTAATCTTTTTTCCCCTGAAATTGAAGTTTAAAATATCCCAGAAAGTCAAAGACATGATGTGTTTACTATTGGGTCAAACTCATTTTCATGCATAAAACAAATGGCAGAAAATTAATCACTGTTTGTCCAGTTTAACACAGGAAGAATGGAATGCCTGACTGAAGTTAATCTGTCTTAAGATAAACACAGAAAAGAAAATTGAGGATGAAAAAAACAAATGAATCAATCAAGTGACAACTGTGAGATGCTGGTGAAAATAGAAGACTCCTGACACGCACCCTCTTCAAAGTCAAACCTTCAATCAGGATACAACAATGTGAAGATTGTAATCTCCACAGCTTAGAGTATGTCACTCAAACTACAAAGATCTAGTCAGATGAATTACACCACAGAAAGCAGATTAATTTTGTGTTAGCCCCCTCCTTGCCTACTCCAAAAGCAAAATCTGGGAAACTTAAGTTCTCTGAATAAAATTTGATTCTGTTTTTCCTTCCTGGTCAGATCCCTTAGCAACATAGAGTAGATGGCATTCTCTTTCCACATCACACCCTATCCCATAGCACAAACAAGAATCAGAGTCCTGAAATAAAGAGCCTACACCATTGCAAGACTAGTTGAAAATGGAAAGTTTCAACTACAGTTCAGCAAAATAACACAAAGCTATAGATTTGGATCGTTTTCTCCTACTGATTAAACTTAACTTTTGTTGGATTGGATTAAAGGTGGCGGCCGAGTAACAGCTGTAACTGGGCACGGCGAGTCTGGGGAGACAAGACTCCAGGCATTTCTGGCTGGTGGGATCTGCCTATGATCATCCCTTTGAGGATACAGGGAGCCAGCAAGGGACTTCTGGACCCCAAGAGGAGGACAAAAACAGTAGAAAACTGGCAAGTGGCTGCGTGTGTTCGATCAACCTAACCACGCCAGCAACTATGAGTACAAGCAGCAGTGAGATTGCAAACTGGAAAATGTTTTGGTGTTCTTAGACTTGGCACTCAGTTGAGCTGCCTTGGGGAAAGCTTGAGCAGGAGTGTGGAGAACTTTGGGCATTGTCTGGGGCCCCAGAATGAGCCACCGACCTGGGTGAAGTAAGCCATTGTGAAAGAACTGCTTCAGCAAGCTCTGCCCTCAGGGTCACAGAGCAAGGATCTGGCAGAACAAAGTAGCCTAGTGACTGAACAGCCTAAAGGTGGGGAGTGAGCTGCCTTACAGCCTTAATCCTTAGGGGCAGAGTAAGGTGGTTTTGGCACACTGCAGCCTTTGGCTGTTGCCCTGGGTAGAGTGCCGTGATGTCACAGCTCAGAGCAACCTCAAACTCCTGGGCTTGGCGCCACCCAGACCTCCATAAGAGCTGTGCAGTGACCCCAACCGGTGACCCACACCCACTGGGCCTCCACATTCCCTGACTAGGAACTGCAGGAGCCACG
>CAUYPK010087024.1:0-21546 GCA_963574355.1 Loris lydekkerianus | reverse complement strand
AGAAGTCCCTTGCTGGCTCCCTGTATCCTCAAAGGGATGATTATAGGCAGATCCCACCGGCCAGAGATGTCTGGAGTCTTGTCTCCCCAGACTCGCTGTGCCCAGTTGCAGGGAAGCTGTTACTCGGCCACCATCTTTAATCTCCTTTTTGACATTTCTCCTACTATCTCTCTGCCTAGAAATGACTTATTTTGGAAAGCTCAAACAGATATTCATTCAACCTTTTTCCACCAAATAAGAAATGCAATATTGAAGAAAAACAATTGGATGCCTTTGGCTCACTCAATCTTTAAGAATTTAAGCCATCTCCACCAGGCATGAAAAGTACTCACTGATAAGGAAGAAAACAGATCTAGATAAATATGACATAGTCCAAAGAGGTGGACAATTAAGTTCATAAACTCACCCTTGAAAAAGTGTTACATACCTCATTGCTGAATATCACTAAGGTCACCTTTTAAGCACTCCCCTTGGGAAGCTGTGCACCAACGCCAGTGCCTAGTACACCCTTCAAACAATTCTGCAACACTTTTCCTGGAATGGCCATAAGAGCTATCCTTGTGTTACTCTTGACTTCTTTAATGTTATCAAAATGTCTTTCTTTCAATATTTCCTTTATCTTTAGGAAAATAAAAAAGTCACTGGGGGCCAAATCAGGTACATAGGTAGGGTATTATAATACAGTATTTGGTTACTAGCTAAAATATCCCCACAGACAGTGCCAACTCCCCACAGGCATTGTCGTGGTGTTGAGCTATGAGTTATTGGCCAAGATTTTCAGTTAAGATTTTCCTGTTTTTCTATCAATGTTTACTTAGTCTACCATGCTTCTCACAGTCAACTGATGATTTTGACCCACAATTCAATAATTTTTTCCAATGTTTTTGTCATTTCTGCTCATTACTGGCTGCCCTGACCTTTCTTCATCAATGATGCTTTCTCTCCCCTTAGAAAAATGTTTAATCCATTTGTACACCACCATCTTCTTCATGGCATTAGCCACAAACTTGGACTAAGATGTCCCTGATTTCACTTACAGTCTTGCCAACCTTAACAAGAAGTTTACAAATGTTTGTTTGTTGCTCTGCTTCAAGCTCTAACATTCTCCAGACAGCACCCCAAAACATGCAACAACAGTAATGAATGCCACTCAGGAAGACACCACCTCATGTGAACATGAACACAACTGTGAGACACTGATATACTGAGGTTATGAAACCTTACTGAGTTGTTCGTACAGTGTTGCCAATGTAAGTGCATGGTGGTAAGTTTGTGACCTTAATTGTCAGACCTCCTACACAGATACTTGGATATAAACTTCAATATGCACAGATTCTGTTTAAATGCACCTTACCAGTAGATATGTGTAGAATTGTGGACAGCACTATTTGAAACTCACAATGGGATTGAGATTGGCTCTGTCCACTGTCTCTACCTTTCCCATCTAAGAGCCATTTCAGGAGGAGAGACGCAAGATGGAAGAACTTCAAAGGACTTGGATGCTGCTGGAAATGCTTGTTATGAATAAGCCAAGCCCTGTGCTAAGTGCTTGGCATTAATTAGTTCATTTAATTCCATCTTTCTTGAGAGCTGAATATAATGCCAGTTGGATAAATGAAGCTGAGAAGACACACACAGGCAGTATAATTAGCCTGAGGTCAATGACATAGTTTTATGCAACTGTGACCATGTGCACTTACCCTCCAAATCTGTGGGTTCCACAGCCAAGCTCAAATGGAAAATATTTCTTTAAAAAATGATGTTTGGATTGGTGTGCTCTCACTTAATGGGCACAATGTAAGCATATATGGCATACGGCCTGGGTGAGGGGCACAACTACAACAGGGACCTTACCTAACACATGCAAATATTGTAACCTAATGGTTTGTACCCTCATAATAATTCTGAATTTTTTTAAAAAGATGTCTCCATTTGTACTGAACATATACAGACTTTTCCTGTTATTTTCTACAATGCAATATTTATATAATATTTACATTACATTATACATAATCTAAAGAAGATTTAAAATATATGGAAAGATGTGCATAGGTTATATGCAAATACCACACCACCATTTTATGCAAGGAACTTGAGCCTTTCTGGATTTTGGTTAGAAATCGTGGAACCAATCCCCCATGGATACAGAGGGATGACTGTATATCTCCTTTCAAGTAAAAACAAAGAAGGAAATCATTCATTCATTCATTTATTCACTCATCCATTTTCTCAGCAAATATTCAATCTACTGCTCAGTGAAGCCTCCTGCTGGTCCTTAATAAAGTATTAATTCTAGAGCCCTTTGTCAGACTCCAGAAAAGACAACATGAGTGAGTGACAATTTCTACACCCAGTCAACCCTGCATGCCACTGCAGCGACTCAGAACCCTCCAGCCTCCATTTCTTCTCTCTGGAATTAAAAAGCTGCCTACTCCCAGGGAGGGTTATCATGTTCACTGTCTGGGCAGCACATGGCATCAAGGTAACTAAGACAGGTTTTAATAAAGCACCACATGGCATCAAGGTAACTAAGACAGGTTTTAATAAAGCACAAAGCCAATTCTCCTCTGCAGAGAATAATACAAAAGCTCCAGAACACTGAGCAAGGATGTGGTAAAAAGCTTAATAAGGACTGACAGTTGTTGAAGATTTACTTTTTGTCAAGCTTTGAGCTGAGCATATTTAATTTTCAGAACTCTATGTAGTAGGGACTATCATTAGGCCCTGTTTTACAGCTGAGGAAATGAGAGCTTAGAGCATTCACCTGCCTGGGTCACAGAAGCAAATGCCAGCATCTGGACACAGGTCTCCCTGACTGCATGCACCCTCGGCATCAATGCTGCACATATTCTTAAAACTGAATTCAGTACCACACGAAGAGGTTGAAGTGGTGATGACATTCCCATGTGACTTGAATCTGGGAACAACTCTATTATTTCTAAGCCACAGGCAATGACCCACTTATTTCAACACATATTAAATGCCAGAAATATTTAGAACAATCAAAATTAGTGCAAAATCTTCAGCCTATTAAGACTTATCTCAGCAATGTGAATCCTAGAGTCCTCTCATCAAAACTCATTTATGTTATTTCCATAGTAAATATTATGCGTTTTCTCCTGCTGCTGTTTTCCAAGAAGGTGGAGAGCAAAGGGCTCTGTCAGGAGGGGGCAGACATGCTGTCACCTCAGCATCCTCCCCCACCCATTCCAGAAAACTGAAGATCACTTCCTGGGTGGCCCAGTGTTGAAAGATAAGGATGGAAAGGGGGACCCAGGGTGAGATTAAATCCTGAGGTGGCCCCCGGAAAGACCGAATTTCAAATGTCACTTGCATGACGTGTCCCAAACAGGGGAGGTGAGGGGCTGGTGGCTGCATCTTGTCACTTGTACAGTATCGAAATGCATTAGCAGAGAGAATCTTTCGAGAAAAATCAGTTCCTGCTTTTGTGCAAACCTTTACCAGTGTCTATAAAACTTTGAGGGCAGAGGAAACAAAAGGAACTGCTTCCAGACATCTGTGGTGACTGCTGCCTGAAGGCCTTCAGTTGGCAAAGAAGTCATATTGATGTATGCCCAGCCGACAAGGCACAGGTCCCAGAGAGGAATGGGTTCCTGGAAAGCCTGCTCCAAGAAGCCACTGGTTTGGTGGGTAATTTCCCCAACTTCCCCCTGAAGTTGAGACCCCCTAGGTGTGGAAGGAGTCTGCCTCAAACTCAGCTCAGGCAGTGCAGCACCAAACCTTCTGTCATCAGAAATCCTAGAGCACCTGGGCGAGGCGTCTGTGGAGGAACAGCATGAAGGGAACAAGAGACCGGGGACTTTATGGCCCAGGGAGGGCTCCTTCTGCAGGGAAGGAGATAGGCAGCGTACAGTAAAGCCACATGAGAGGGTGGAAGTCTAATTTTTCCAGGTGGCTCATTCAGCCATCCTGCCTTAGGCTGCTGGGCTGCACACAGGGGATTTAGTTGCAGAAACCTGGAGGGATAATGGAGAGAGAGGTGTCTTGGTTTTGTGCTGCTGTAATGGAGCTGCACAGACTGAGCATGCATCAGTAGAAATCTGTGGTTCTAGAGGCTGTAAAGTCCAAGCACAGGCAGGTTCACTGCTCTGCCCTTTCTGGGCAGCTCCTCCCCAGCTTGTCCTTCTTCCCCAGCTTCCTCCCCTCCCCCTTCATCTTCCCCTCCTCCCCCTCTTCATGGGGCAAAGGCCAAAGGGCAGAAAGGGATGAAGCCTCTTTTATAAAGGCCTAGGACCCACTCACTAGGCTCTGCCTTTATCACTTACCACACCAGAGGCCCTGCCTTTCAATACTATCCCCGCTGACATATGAATTTGGAGGGCCATTCAGACCGGTCATTTCTACTGGGAGTTAGGCATTTTCCAATGTATGTGAAGGTGCCTTGGACAGGAGGGCTGAGCCAAGGAGAGTGTGACCAGACCTACAGGCAGGGGAGCCCAGCACAGGGTCTGCAGGGCAGGGGGGAGGAGCATATGTGCCCTGAGGGGGAATCCTCCTCCCCTCTCAGCAGAACAGGGACTGTTCTCTGTGACCCAGCTGCCTACCTATTGTCCACCCAGAGGACTCAGTTTACAGCAAAATATCCCAACCCTTTCAACCAAAGGGTTTTCCCTTCATTTGCCCAACTTCCTTCAACTTGTGCACTGGGACAAAGGTGGTGTAGCCATGTTGCCCTTGCTCTCTGAGGCCTCCTTAAGGGCATAGGGCTGGCCCCCACCTGGCCCCCACCCTCCCTCAGCCCAACACCAGCTTTCCTGGGCCACTCCAAGTGACCTGTGAGTGGGGGCCACCCTTGCTCTGTGGACCTCTCAGGGAATTAAGACTTCATGGGTGGGGGTGGGGCACAAGATCCTCTGCCCAAAGCTGGCAGCCCTGCTGGGACTGTTGCTTCTAATTTAAATTCTCATTTCTTATTCTATTTTGAGATCCTCTCTGGGATTTGAGGAATGTAGAGACGTGCCAGTTGTAAAGGCCCTAGCCCAGAGTGGTCACGCTGTCGGCTGGGCTGAGGCTCTGAGCAAGACAGCCACCCTCCCACCAGGACGTGTGGATGCCTGTGGGCCTTTGAATCAGAGCCTTGGGGTGGGGGGCGAGGGCTGGAGACTGCTGAATGATGCAGGCTACAGAGAGAAATAGGCTTTGAGGCTTCCGAGCAACTTTACAATGCAAAGGATAGTCAGCCTTTTAAATGAGGTTAAGTGCCCCGAGAGTGATGGTAAATAGAACAGGCAGCTCTTTAAGTGGAAATAAAGTGTGTTCGGTTTTGCCATAAAGCTGCAAAATGCAGCTTAGCTGGGAGAAGTGGATCCTATCTGGGAGAGAGAGCAAATTAGAATGCAGGCTGGAGAGCGATTTAAGAGGTCCCCTCAACTAGGAAAAGAAGGGGAGAAAGAGAAAAGCAAATTTTCACACTGAGATCTAACAGCACCCTAATGTTTGCTTCAGCTCACCTCCCAGACTTTGCACCCCTCCCAGCCCCACCTCTTACAGCAACCCAGGCACCATCAATACTAAAACAGCCTGACTTCAGTGCACATTCACTTCTAAGGATGTGCCACATATTTAAATACGTTTTGCATATTTTTTCTAAAATCCCCCACAAGGCATTCTTTTTCTGCATGCTTTTTAACTTCTTGGCTTGTCAAAAGAGCATTTGAAACTCTAGATTTCAGGGGCCCTGCCAGGGATTTCTGAGTTTGATTTTATTTATTTATTTATTTATTTTCAGGAAGACATCAGCAAATTAAAACTGACTTGAGCAAAAAAGAAAATACCATTTTGTGTTTTCTTGCATTAAAGACAAACAATGAAGGCTGACTTGTATGTTGACAACATTCCCAGTTTACTTGGTCAGAGACCAAATCCCAGAGAGGCATGAACTGAAGTTAACATTCCATCTCCCATTGCAACACGAGGTGTCATGTGTTATCAGTTTTGTCTTCCATGTCTGTCTCACCCTGCTGTTTGCTCTATAGTCTTTGATAGGATGGAGAAGGGGGGTGGGGAGAAAGTCTGCCAGAACTCCCTCAGGCAAGTAGAAAGATGGTTTCTCTTCAAGAGCTTTGCATGTTGATGAGACAATGAGTCAGGAAGGGATTAGATTTAACTTGCTTGAAGATAAAGCTGCTGGTACCCTTTATATATAAAATAGTCACTGGCTTCTATCTTCTCAGAGCATGAATTGCCATGTTACTAGAGTTTCTTTTATCTTTAGAAAGTGCTAAATATTTAAAGGCTTAAAAGTGGCCAGGAAATTCACAAACATGCATTCAAAGATAATCTCATTCCATTCTAAAATTAGAAGTGGGGAAAGACCAGGGAATCAAAACAAGCTGTTAAAGTCAGTATTAATGTTGGACTAAGTCTTTGTTTGTTTTAATTCATTTTATTAATTCTTGATAAGCTGTGAAGAGGGTGATTCACACTATTCCCCCTGAGTGTAGGTAACACACCAGGTCCCAGAGAAGGGATGACTCTCCCTGAATCTGTCACACACAGTGGGGCAGAGGTCTGAGCCTCAGAGCCTCTTTCCCTGTCAGAATGCAAACCTCGATTTGGCAGATGTAAATTATAAGGATGGTAATATCTCGCTTTGGCTGTTAGAAGAAACATTCAGGAAATGTTCCTTAGGCAAATTTAGTTTGGAAAAACTAAGAATGTCACATATATAGCTTAGCCACCTTCTTGGCAGTGGTAACTTAACATAGCATTGTTATTTTTCTATAAAGCCAGAATGCTAAATTTGATAGTTGAGTATTTCTTGGATATGTTACAGAAAGAAACATCTTCTTCTATGCTGAACAGCTCTCTGAAAGAACAACAAAAGCAGGATATTTTTCTGGAAGGCATAGAATTTTGGCTAGAGCATTAAAAAAAAAAAAATCTATTACTAGATCCTCATGCCTGAGATTCTGTAACACACTAGTGCAGGCGTCCTCAAACTTTTTAAACATGGGGCCAATTCACCATCCCTCAGACCGTTGGAGGGCCGGACTATAGCTTAAAAAAAAAGACTATGAACAAATTCCTATGCACACTGCACATATCTTATTTTGAAGTAAAAAAACAAAACGGGAACAAATGTAATTCACACCGCCGCATGTGGCCCTCCATAGTTTGAGGACCCCTGCACTAGTGTCTTCAGCAAACTGTACAAGGCACTGTACCTGGCCTACCCCTCTGCACTGCTCAGGGTAACAGCCCAGTGTGTCCAGGCCAAGCGTTGGCATGCATAGATGCACCAACTTTACATGAGAACAGGAGACATGCTCTGTTTTGTGCCTCTCTCACTTAGCCATGAGTCTAGGCATTCACTACGTTTGTATATGTATCTTTTTCCTTAAATCGATGGAATACAATTTATTTAATAATTCCCCCTATTGTTTGCTATTCAATGGCCAAATAGGGAAACAAATAAGCCCTCATTTAATTTGTAATTCCCTAAGGCTGGGCATTTTTTACATATGTTTATTATCTACCTGTATTTCCTTTTCTGTGAATCATCTATCTTTTTCATTTTTCTCTTTCATTACATGTACTGTTTTTATGGTTTAGGTAGGTTCTCTTTATACATACTGGATATCATTTCTTTGTTTGCTAAATATCTTCTCCATGTCTGTCGGTATACTTGTCTTCTCTGAATGTTTTGGAACAGCTATTCCTGTGAACTTTCTTTTATGTGTAAACTTAATCAATTTTTCAATTCAAACTGACAAAAAAATCTTTGGATTTTGATTGTGGTTGAAATGAGTTTATATTATTTTAGAAGACTTGACATCTTTATAATATTGAGACTTCCATTCAGAAGAATAATAAGTCTTCTCATTTATTAAAAATCATTAATATACATCAGTAAGTGACTAAGGATCATTTCCTTAATCAGGAAAAGATGTTGAATATTTAAATATATTAATTATTTCAATTGAGAAAATATATGGTTTTTTTTTTCTCTTTGTCCACTAAGGCAGTAAATTGTGCCAGTAGATTTTCTGATATTGAACCATCCTTACATTCTAGGTATAAACTGTAATTGTCCATGATACTCTACTTTTTTAATATATAATTAGAAATACAATCTAGTATTTTATTGAGAATTTTCATATTTAGGCTCATTTAAGCGAAATGAGAGTGTAATTTTTTTTCAAACTGTTATCTAGTTTGGAATAAAAATTACACTAGCTTTATACAATACATTGGGACATATTTTAATCCATTTCCTGTTGTGATAGCAAAATATGGCACATTGGGTATTTTGTATCTCTTGCATAACAAAATAACAGAAACTGGGTAACTTACAGAGAAAGGAAATTTCTTTGATTCATGGTTCTGAAGACTGGCAAATCCAAGAGCACAGTGCTGGCATCTGAGAAAGGGTATTCCAAGGGAAGGTGGCAGCAAGCTGGAGAAAACAGAGAAAAAGCACAAAGGGCCAACCTTGCTTTATAATAGCCCACTCCTGAGATAGCAGCATTAATCCATTTGTGAGGGCAGAACCCTCTTTGTTTTAAAAAAATCAAAACTGAAAATTGTTTCATGAATGTGTTTATGTAAGAAAAATAATATAGAAATCCAGTCAGTATTCCCATTTTCAAGAAGAAAGCCTTGACCCTGTCTTAAAAGACTGGTGAATGAATATATGTTTTTGTGTTTTCAATTAAAGTAAATGTTGGAGGTCTGTAATGATATTTAATTCTAGTTGCTCACTTTAGAGTGTTTTAATTTTCACTTAACAGACTGATTACAGGCCTGGACTATGTTGGATGAGAGGGATTCTATTCTAATTTATATTTTCCTGGATTAGCATTACTTTCTTCTAAACTTCCAAAAATATTGGCATAGAGTTTATTCTAATCTTTTCATAACTTCAGTTTTAGGCACCTTTTCACTTCTAATGCTTTTATTTGTGTCTTGTAGATTTTTTTGTTTTTGTTTTTGTTTTTTACTTGTTTGGAATGGGCCAGAGATTTATTTAAATTATGTTTCATTTTGAAAGCCCTACTTTTTTTTGTTTATTTTCTCTTTCACTAATATTTACTTTTATTATTTTCTTATTTCCTCCATCTTTTGGTTTATTTTATTATATTAATTTTGCTTCTCTTGTTTTCTAACACCAGAATTGAAAGCTATACATTTTTCTGTGATAACTTCTTTGTCCACATCCTCATGACGTAGTACTCTAATGGACATCCATGCCTAACTCCACAACTAACCCTAGTTACTAGCTTTTATTTTAAAGGGTATACTTAAATTTTGAAATAGAATTATTTTGCTAGTCTTTTGATATTAATCTTAGTTGTTCTTTGCAGTATTCAGAGAATGTGATTCATCTGATTTTTGCATTTTGTAATTTATTCATAGGTGTCCTCTGTGTTTTACTTTAGCAACAATTTTTGGGTATGTTCTAGTCATGTTAGAGAAGAAGGTATAGTCACAGTTGGCATAAAAGGAATGTGCCTGCATGTATGTACATATATGTTTACAATTATGTTTGTTAATTGTGTTATTCACTTCTATGTCTTTCTTTTTTCTTTTCTTTTCCTTTCTTTTCTCTTTCTCTCTTCTTTCTTTCTTTCTTTCCTTCCCTTCCCTTCCCTTCCCTTTCTTTTTCTTTCACCTACCATGGCAAGCTGCTCACCTGGCAATCATTCTACCCCTTTTCTATTTCCTGCATACTCTGATGTTTTTTCTCAGAGATAGCAATATACCTAGGCTAGATGAGTCCCAATTAAGTCTAGATCACCACTTCTCAAAGGAGGCCTTGCTAACATTTTTGCTCTTGCTTAGAATGCCAGTGTCAGAACGTAAGATTTAGAGCCTTGGCAGCTAATGATCATTAGGCATTTTTACTCATTTTAAAATTCTGTTTGCTCACGTTGTCTTGTGTAGTCTTCATGTTTCTTTAGTGCTTATTTTTATTTCACATTTCTTTTTTAAAACAATCTCTCATAGACAGTCCAGTAGTGGGATATTTTCTGAGTCTTGGTGTCTAACAGTGTCCATGTTCTCCTGCTATGGCTTCATATTTCACTGGCTTTGGGTTTCATCTCCTGACAACTCTGGCCTTGTAGCATCTTCTCCTGCATTTATTTTGTTCCTGTTTTATTTTTCATGGGATTGATCCTGTGCTCAGAATCTGTTCAAAAATCTCTCCTACCCCATGACACTTTTTGAATATCTCTGCATCATTAAGGATACATTCTTTTAAAATTTTCCTTTTTTGTCATTTTGTGGGAATCGAGACTGAAATGGTGGTAGATGAGTGAGCTTAATCAATCATCATAATTTAATATACAACATTTTAACAGAAAATTCAATAATTCATTTTTTAGAACTGCATAAGCCAATTATGGTTTTCAAATAATGCCATCTTGGCTCAGAAATATACCAATTATAGTTCTGTGGGGTTTTCTCTCCCCTGGCTGTTTTATGTTCCTTACTATGTGGACCCTTTTCTAATCCCATTTAAAATATATACTCTCAGCCAGGTGTAATTCCTCATACCAATAGTTCTAGCACTCTGGAAGGCCAAGGCAGGAGGATTGCTTGGGCTCAGGAGTTCAAGACCAGCCTGAGAAAGAGCCAGATCCTGTCTCTACTAAAAATAGAAAAATTAACTGGGAATTGTGGCAGGTGCCTGTAGTCCCAGCTACTCAGGATACTGAGGCAAGAGAATCACTTAAGCCCAAGAATTTGAGGTTGCTGTGAGCTATGATGATGCCACAGCACTCAGCCCAGAATGATAGAGTGAGACTCTGCCTGAAATGAAATAAAAATACAGACTTTCTTCTGAGCAGTTCCAACCTAAACATGATATGAAGCACAATGTAGATCATCCAGAGAAAAGGCCAGGTTGGTGTTCATTAGCTCTTCATTTAGATTTGTACTGCTGTCCAAAGAGGGCATCCTGAATCCACTGAGCAACCTCATCCCAATTCCTAGGTAATACTTCC
This sequence comes from Loris lydekkerianus, assembly GCA_963574355.1. NCBI lineage: Eukaryota > Metazoa > Chordata > Mammalia > Primates > Lorisidae > Loris > Loris lydekkerianus. Next base: position 10,576 of record CAUYPK010087024.1, on the reverse strand, counting down.
CACAAATAAAAATGTGGTGTCCCAGGTATATTCCATGCAGCTTTTGTTTAAAGTAGAGAATGTATCAAAAGTAAGTGACAGAGCCCAGGGCACTGGTACCCATGGTTTCAGCTCCATGGGGACTGAGACCTGTCTAAGGGCTATTCGCAGAATGCTGCAGATTCTAAGGGGTCAGGGTTCTCAGATGCCCTAACTAAGTGGCTTAGAGGTCAGGAACCAATGTCCACCCTCCTTGTGTGACCTGGGGCAAGCTACTGAGCCTTTTTAGTCAGCATGGCCTACAGAGCCAGGCGCAGCCCTCTGTGAACACCTACTGCAGCCCAAAGTCAATGCTCTCACTTAAAGCAGTGGGGTTCCCAGCCTTACATTCCAAAATAAAGCCCAGGTGATTCCATTGTCAGGATTCACTAGGAACAAGATTAGTATTTATGCAAACATAACTCTTAAATGCAGCTGTCTGCAGGTACATAAAATACAGGCATAGAGGTCAAACTAGGCAACATAATATGTATGTTCATGGCTCATGTGTGTACAGTCAGGTGCAACCCAGCAACAGTAAGCTAAAATTAATTTATTATTGAAAAAAGAAATGTTTTTACCAATTTGGTGTAGCCTAAGTGGATACTGCGTGTATAGCTACAGCCATGCATGGTGATGTCCGAGGCCTTCACATTCACTCATCACCCGCCCACCCAGAGCAATTTCCAGCCCTACAGCCTCCATTCATGATAAGTGTCCTACAGGGACACTTATGGGTATCTTCACAGGTATACCTTTTTTTTTTTTTCATCTTTTTTTTAAGACAGTATCTCACTTTGTCACCCTCTGTAGAGTGCTTTAATATCATAGCTCACAGCAACTTCAAACTCTTGGGCTCAAGCGATCCTCTTGCCTCAGCCTTCCAAGCAGCTGGGACTATAGGCACCCACCACAACGGTAACTGTGCATTTTCTGTGTTTAGATATGTTTACATACACAATACTGACTGTTGCATTACTGTTGCCTACAGTAACACACAGTACAGGTTTGCAGTCTAGGATCAATAGGCCATGTAGCCCAGGCATGCAGTAGACTCTGCCATCCAGGTTTGTATAAGTTCACTCTATGACGTTTGCACAATGATGACATCACTTAATGATGTGTTTCTCAGAATATATCTTTGTTGCTAGCAACACACGACTGTCTGTGCTTATATGTGTGTTTGCATGTGTATGTTTATGTGGCTATATATGTCTATGTATGTAGATATTTGTGTATATATCTGTGTGTATGTGAATTTGTGTATACCTGTGTGTATGTGTGTAAGGATGTACACACGTGTGTGTAATCATGTGTGTATATGTATGTATGTCTTGGGGAGATGGCACATGTTAGAGGATAGAGCAGCTCATTCCTCCAGCCAGTCTAAGGCTCATTAACTTTATGAGTTGCGCAAACATCTGTATAGGAGTGTGGTGGTCTCAGTTCACAAAAATTACTAAAAATCTTTGTCAGGGTCAATTATGCTGATACTCACTCACGAAGTATACACAGGGAGGTTCTGTCTTTATAGGGTTTGCATTTGCATAAATATTACATTAGTCGGGCTGTTTAGAATGTGCTTATCTCTCAAGAGACTCTGCAATACGGTTGTTGAAACACTCAAGTCTGACAAATACGGATCACATTTAAATAAAATATCAAGACAACTCAGTTAAGTGACTGATGGCCACAGGGGAAGACAGGCACAGATTATAATTTCTGCTTAAAGAAAAGAATTGTTCCTAAAATATTTGTTGATCAGTTTCCCAAATTGCTTTATAATCTGCAAGAGCACTTGTCCTTTAAACATCTTCTGTAATATTAATGTCCTGTGAAAGCTATAATCAACTTTCTTTCCATTTATTTCCTCCATTTTCCAAGTTGGCATGAGTTTTAGGCTCTTCCCTAAGCTCTTCTTTCCTCCAAAATTATTATGAAATTTAATTATGACCTAATATTCAGTACTCTCTATAATTAGAGAAGCTTCCTATAGAAAGGCAGGCTGAAATTTAAGTATTGCATTTATTATCCACTTAGTGACACAGGCTTCCTCAGCAGCGGAAGTGTATCTTAATTTTAAATACAACTGACATTATTATACCAAATAAGCAGGTCTACTGTCTTTCAGGGTTTTAATGAAATAGTCCACTTGGTTTGCAGCTCAGACCTTCACTACAGCAGGGGGTTCCAAGTCCATCATGGTATCACGTGCAAAGAACAGAATTCTCTTGAGCCACTTCAAGTAGGCAAGGACATGTGACAGTGTGTGAAAGGTTGGCAGGGCAGTGGGATGGCTTTCAGAAGCAAGCAGCAGAACCAGGCCTGCAAGAGAACTATTGCCCCTTTTCCATGAGGCCAGGGCCTGAACAAGGTGCCCTTCCCTGGGATGGCCACAAAAGACCAAATTTTCTATGCTGGCTGCAAGGACAGCCTCTCCTCACTTCTGCCTTCCAAGTGCTGCCAGAGAACCTCTTGGACCATGGGTGCACAGGCACCCAGACAGTGCATGGTCAGCCTCCCATCCTCTCCTGCTCAGGGCACAGGATAAGAGGAGGTTGGCATGGAGGCCAGACACTGATCCATCCTTCCCACCTGGGCCACATTCCTGGAGCCACATAGAACTGTCACATTAGTAGGGATTGTCCTCTGGAGACCACACACTCCTACATAGATACGTGTGCAACTCTTAGGAGGTAGAGCTCATTCAAGATAGTCTAGAACCACAGTGTTGAGCACAGCAGCCACTAGCCCATGTGTCTACACTGCACCTGACTTGGGGCAAGTCTGAACTGAGATGCACTCCAGGTGGAAAATACACACCAGGACCCAAAGAGTTAGTAGGAAACCAAGAATGTCAAACACCTTTTAGTAATTTTTACACTGGTTACATGCTAAAATTATAATATGTGGGGTTTATGGGATTCAATGAAATATATTATTAAAATCAATTTCACATAGACAGAAAAATGGGTAAGACAAAATGTGATCTATACATCCAATGGGGTATTATTTCACCTTAAAAAGGAAGGGAATCCTGTCACTACAACATGGGCAAACTTGAGGACATTGTGCTAAGTGGAAGAAGCCAGCTATGAAAAGATAAATGCAGCATGATTCCACTCAGGGGAGGTGCCTGGAGCACTCCAGGAACTTACAGTCACATGAGGAGGGGTGTGTGCACATGTGTGAGACAAGATAGAGTTAATAATGCAATATGCCCAGTGTGGGGCCACCTTGCCGGGCCATGGATTCTGTGAGGGAAGAGTGGTGACGGCAGCCCCGGCCTGTGCTCTCCACGGGGCAGGTGCCCTGTGCATGTGTGAGGAAAAGAACTGGCAGGGAGCTTCCCAGGTGGAAGGACTCAGTGAGCCTCAGAGGAGAGGAGAGAGCAGAAGGTTGGGACACCAGTGGCCAGGGTGGGAGTAAATGTCCCGCCAGAAGTTACAGCCATCCCCAGCTCAGCTCTCCTCTCTGGCAGTAATGCCATCCAATGTCATAGCCCCATCTGGGCTGTGCACAGATCCCACTGCACCCCCATCTCACAGAGGGAAATATCAAGGCACTTGAGGACAGTCACACACCAGCCTGTCCCCCACACTCATCCCCTCACCAGGACCCAAGACGGCAGCAAAGGGAGGCAGGAGGGACAGATTTCACTAGTCACTTTTATATTTCTGCCTCTTTCTGCTCATGAAGTGCCTTCCAAATCCTCCTCGGGGACTCTCTTCAGCACTTCAGCACTGACCCCGTAAGATGCTTTTTCTCCTGTGACTTCAGATCCCTAAGGTGGATGGATGTCATCAGTCATGTTAAAATAGCTCCATTTTATCCTAAGGATTTTTTCATAATTTTAAAGCTATTCTTACAATTTGAAAACAAGCCTTGTATTCTCATCACCATGCAATGCTTCCACTATAACACCTGACATAAACGCCACTTCTATTAACATAGTACAGATTCTCTCTTTCTCTCACATACACCATAATTAAAGTCCCTTACCTAAACAAGTCATAAGATGTCTACGTCATAGACAATAAAATAAATATCATATCCTCATATAGCATAAGAGAATAAATAAATGAGAGAGTAAATGAGGAAGAATAGACATGTCACAGAAGCATTCTATTAATAAATGCAGAAGGGATGAGGAAAATACAAAATCACTGTTAGGCAGACCTCACCGTGATGAGGGTTACAGGCAAGATCTCCCAATTGCTTGTGGATAAAGAGATATTTGCCTAGTTCCAAAGCATCTCTCCCAAAATATTTATTAATTGCAAAGTGCAAATAATAACTTTACTAGAACTTTATAATTCCTTATTATGGTAATATTTATTTTATAACATTTACTATTTCTGCACTAAGAAATCAAATGGACACTAAGCAAATGATCAATGTTACATCACATACACCTGATAAGATGCATCACAAGGGCCCAGCGTCACTCGTGGGGTATTCCTGCCCAAACTCACACCCTCAACTGGATCACAAGAACATAGGAGATAAACCCCAACTGAGAAATATTCTGCAAAATAACTGACCAGTGCTCTTCCAAAGTGCCAACATTAAGAAAGACAAGGAAAGACTGAAAAGCTATCCCAGTCTGGAGGAAGTTACCTGGGCAGAGCTCAAGGCAGTGTGGAACCCTGGACTGGACCCTGAGACAGATAAATGACATTGTGAGAACATGGGAATATCTCAGAGAAGTCTGTGGTTCAGTTAGTAGCATTGGACCCGAGTTATTTCTTGATTTTGAAAGTTGAGATTATACCGTCACTCTGATTAATCTGTGCAACCCTTCTATAAGTCTAAAGTTATATCAAAATAAAGAATTAATACAAATAAAGACATCTGGGACCAGCGTGCCCAGGCAGGCTCTCCCATCACCAGGACAGAGCCTGAATCTTCCTTTTCCCAGTCACTCCTGCTAAATCCCCCAGGCCTCGTGCCAACTAGAGTTGGGAAATATTAACCCATTTCAGACCCCCCTTTTGTTTGTTTAGAGAGTTTTAAAAAGAGGTTTGCCAGATTTTGCAAAATGATGAAAGTAGTTGTGCTCATTGTAACAAGTCAAAGAAAATACATGCATAGAGGGAACAGCAATAAATGATTCATCCTCCCACGATTCACCCCAGCCCAGAGGCAAGTGTCATCAGTGATTGGCAGGTGGCCTCCCCGGCACACTGCTCAAATGTGGTCACACGGGTGTGGTTTTCTTTCCTACCCATACAAAGAGAAGGAATCAGATCACAAGCATTATTTTGTAACTTACCTTTTTCATTTAAAAATTCATCATGGGTATTTCATAGATACAGAGATAACGTAATTCTGCCTAATTGTTTAAAGAGCTGTATTCTATTCCAATAAGATTATACTTCGGTTTAATCAACCAATCTCCTTTTGATGAGTATTCACATCATTTCCAGTTTGTTGCTATCATAAACAATAACCATAACCTTACCTATTGGCACTTTTGTTTGAGAAGCGTGATCTCTAAGAAAAAGGAGATAAAGAAATACTTTAATAAATACTCTTGCGTTACTTTCTGTAACTGGTTTAACAATCACATTCCCACGAGCAATGCCTGGAAAGCCTTTTTTCTCAAACTCTCACAAGCCCTTACTCATGCAGGTATTTTTTGCAAGGTCTACTAAGTCAGACTCAATTAAACTGTTTCTTTTAACATACATCACCTTTGCATACATATTTGGGCCTATTTCTGATCTACTTATCTGTTTCCCATTCAGTCTCTTCTGTCTGACTACAGGAGTTTTATGTTCAGTTTTACCCAAAATCATACTTCTTTTCTAAGTTTTCTTGGCAACTCCTGCATATTTTGTTTTTAGGAAATTTAAAATAATTTCTGCCTAACTCACATAAATTTTATTAAAATCATATTTGGAATTGTATCCCATCTGTTAAATAAATATATAAAATTTATTAATGCTTTTGGTATATTAAACATATAATCTATCTGAACAGATAGAAAATTTAGTTATATATATTATATATAGGTCAGTTATTCACATTAAGATTTAAATATTCTTCTCCAGAATCATGGTATATCTCTCCATTTATTCAAGAATTGATTTACGTCCCTCAAAAAGATTTATACCTCTCTTTGAGTATGTTTTGACCCTTCTCTGTACAATTTACATTTTCTAGAGATTTTAAGTTTGAGGAGATGTTTTAATCTCATTCCCAGGAGGAAACTAGTTGCTACTAAAAAAGAGAAGATACTGTTGATTTTTTATACATTGATTTTGTTTCTAGCTACCTCTTTAAATATTCTATTATTTATTTTAGCAGAAGGCCTTAGGTTTTTTGTTTTGTTTTGTTTTTTTTAAATCTACATCAGCAAAATAGGAGATGAAATGTTCTGTGATTTCTGATGATTGTTTTACCGGTTTCCGTAAGGACAAAGATTTTTGTTTGGTTTTTCAATACTATATCCCAGGCTGGGCACATAGCAAACTCTCAGTGAGAATCTGACATACTCAATAAGGCTTAGTCATGAGGAAGGGAGGGGGGAGGGAGGAGGAGGGAGAGGAAAGGACTCAGTGTTTGTCGCCAGATATGATACTCGCTGCTGAGTTTTAACAAGTTGTCTTAATGGTATACAGACAATTTATCTTCGAGCCGTCTTTGGGGCAGGACCTAAGACATCTAACCTGGATTAAAATGCCTCATCACATCTGGCTCTAGCATTTGAGACTTCTTCCTCTAACAAATAGGTTTCTGCCACCAGATTCCCGGGCCTGTGTCTCATCTACACTGGGGTAAGATGGAAAAGAAGCTGGTGGTTGCTGAGTCCCTGCTTCGTGCCTGCCCTGTGCTGGGCGAATCTTCTGAACCGCTTCTTCAAGTCTCCTAAAACCCTGTGAGGGTCATGTTACGGTGGGTCTTAAGTCTGTCTTACTTTTGCCGCTGGTGAACATTGTTATTGGAGTTCTCTGTCCCTAATAGATAAGGCTCACTTAACTGGGAGGCACATCATAAAAAGTAAAGCTCACACCGAAATGTTTCCCACAAATCAACTCTCAAAGTGGCCCTCTACCTTATTCTCTAGATCTGCTTTGCAGTGATGAGTTCATCATTTTAAAAAGAAAAAAAAAAATCATTTTTCAGATGACAGGTCTCTCCTTTTGAGCCATCAGAAAACCATCATCTCTGAAAGCATTTATGAAAGTAGCATTTGAAAACTATGTGAACATTCATATCTGTATGTATCTATACACACACTGTGGAACATTCTCCAGCCTTTAAAAAGAATGAAATTCTGGGCGGCGCCTGTGGTTCAGTGGGTAGGGCACCAGCCCCGTATACTGAGGGTGGTGGGTTCAAACCCTGGCCCGGCCAAACTGCAACAAAAAAATAGCTGAGCATTGTGGCAGGCGCCTGTAGTCCCAGGTATTCCAGAGGCTGAGGCAAGACAATCGCCTAGGCCCAGGAGTTGGAGGTTGCTGTGAGCTGCGTGACGCCACAGCACTCTACCGAGGGTGATGAAGTGAGACTCTGTCTCTACAAAAAAAAAAAGAAAGAAAGATGCTACAACATGGCTGAGCCTGGAGGATGTTATGCTCAGTGAAACAAGCCAGTCAGAAAAGGACAAATGCCGTGTAACTGTGATTCCACTCACAGGAGGTCACGAGAGTGTGAAATTCACACAGACAGAAAGTAGACCGGGGTGCCCGGGGCTGAGAAGAGAGATGGGAAGTTAGTGTTTAATGAGGACAGAGTTTCAGGCTCTGGATGTAGATGATGATGCAACAATGTGAATGGCCTTAATGCCCCTGAATTGCCTACTCAAAAAAGATTAAAATGGGCCAGGTGCAGTGGCTCACCCCTGTGCACCTAGTCCTTTGGGTGGTGGAGGCAGGAGAATCCCTTGAGCTCAGGAGACCAGACTGAGCAAGAGCCAGACCCCATCTCTGCTGAGAAGAGAAAGATTAGCCCGGCGTTGTGGTGGACGCCTGTAGTCCCAGCTACCCAGAGGCTGAGGCAAGAGGATCGCTTAAACCTGAGAGTCTGAGGTTGCTGTGACTGTGGCTGATGCCACAGCACACTAGCCCAAGCAACAGAGTTAAAATAGCTAAATAGCAAAGTTAAAATAGTAAATTTTAGGTTTATGTCTATTTTACCACAAGAGAGAAGTTCTTTTGAATTGTCTGGAGCATTGCCGTGTGCCCTGCCCACCCACGTTCTGCCTGCAGGCCAGTAAGAGTCAGGCAGACAGGGTTCAAGGTCTAGCTCTGTGGGTTCCCAGCTGAGGGACCCTAGGACAGCCACCTCACCCCACGCCTTGGGGTGGTTGTGTAGAATTTAGAAGTCAGCTTTATCTTCAGGGCTCAGCGCAGAGCCTGCCACACAGTGGCTGGTGGTAAACAGCTGCCGTGTGCTACACACACACAGAGAACCACTGGGTCTTAATCCTTGAGAATTCTTGCCACTTCATGCTCCAGATAAGAGAAACTCATTCATTTAATTGTTCTATACCTCCTTTTCAGTCGCCAAAACTATGTTGGATATTTCATAACCTGCTACAAGGTACAGTAACCAAGAGAGCATAAAGGTAGACGTGTAGTTTAATGGAATAGAGTCAAGGGTCCAGAAATGAGCCCTTACGTTTACGGGCAATTGGTTTTCAAGACAGTTCAATAGGGGAGAGAACAGTCTTCTCACGTGGGGCTGGGACAGCTGGATAACCAAATGCAGAAAATGAACTTGAACCTTTTACTTCATAGCACTTACAAAGATGAATTCAAAATGGATTATGGATGCAAATGTGAGAGCTAAAACTATAAAGTTCTTTGAAGAAAATACAGGAGTAAATCTTGGGTTAGGCAATGGTTTCTTAGATATAATCTTGAAAGCACAAACAACAAAAGAAAAAAAAGGTAAATTGAACTTCATCCAAGTAAAAACTTTTGTGCTGCGAACACTGTCACCAAGGAAGTGAGAAAAGATCCACTGAGTGGGACATATGGTGTGTCTGAGATGTGCATATGACTTGCAGGTAGGATAAATAAGGAACTCCTACAATTCAACATTAAAAATACCCCCTAAAAAAGCCAGGTGCTGTGGTTCACACCTGTGATCCTAGCCCTCTCAGAGGCTGAGGTGGCTGGATTGCCCGAGTCCAGGAGTTTGAGACCAGCCTGAGCAAGAGCAAGACCCCATTTCTACTAAAATAGAAAAACTAGCCAACCATTTTCATGGGTGCCTATAATCCCAGCTACTCCAGAGGCTGAGACAAAAGGATCACTAGAGCCCAAGAGTTTAAGGTTGCTGTGAGTTGGGATGCCATGACACCCTACCCAGGACAACAGAGTAAGACTCTGTCTCAAAAAAATTAAAAATAAAAATAAATAAAAACATAAAAATACCAAAACCAATGCAATTTAAAAAGGAGCAAAGGATGTGAGTAGATGTTTCTCCAAAGAAGACATATGAACAGTAAGAGCATTAGGGAAATGCAAATAAAAAGGACAATGAAACGCCACTTCACACCCCCTAGGAAGCTATAATCAAAATAACAAGCGCTGGCAAGGATGTGGAGAGGCTGGAATCCTCACATGTTGCTTGGAGGGATGTACAACAGTGCTGCGACATTGGAAAATGATTTGGCCACTGTTAAATGAAGAGCTGTTACGTGACACAGGAATTTCACTCCTTGGTATGTACTCAAGAGAAACGAAAACACATGTTCACACAAAAACTCGTAAACAAATGTCCATGGCGACCCTATTCATAATAGCCAAAATCCAAATTTCCATCAGCGGATAGATAAATAAAATGTGATGTATCCTTTCAATGGGGTATTACTTGGTAATAAAAAGAAATGTAGCAACAATGCATGCTAAACGTGGATGGACCTTGAGGAGAAATGCAACGTGAAGGAAGCCGAACCCAGAAGGGTACAATGTGCGTGATTTATTTATGTGAACTGTTCAGAGCAGACAAACCTATAGAGTCAGACTGCAGAGCATTTGCATGGGGCTGGGGGTGGGAGGATGGAAAAAGCAAGTAGAAAGGATACAGGGTTGTTCTCGAAGGGATGAAAATGTAGGAGTAGACTGTGGTGATGGTCTCACTCTTGTGAATATACTGAAGAGCAGTGACTTGTACACTTTAAACAAATTGGTACGTTAGATCTGCATCTCGATAACATTGCTTCAAATGGTAGAACAAACAACAAAAGAAAACAAATAGAACAGAACTTGGAGATGCAAATTCTTCAAAATGTTTTACACAATTTCTGTGCTTTGTGGAATACCCTGGGCAGTGTCTCCCTCTCCCTGCCCCTTCTCTGTCTGCACAGAGGCTCTCAGGCTCCTCGGGGTGGTGGGGTCTTCTTGTACCTCTGCCACCCTTGGCTCTTTATTCTCTGAGAGGTTTTCTGTTCTTTTCTTTTTTCTTTTTTTTTTTTTTTTTTTGTCATCATTATAACTCTCCCTCAGCATAACCAATGACAGAACGTGGAATTTTATTACACTGGTTTATTGGCTCAAAAGGCCTTTTTGGAGTCTAAATAAATTTAAGATAAATGAATTTT
>CAUYPK010087019.1:0-15722 GCA_963574355.1 Loris lydekkerianus | reverse complement strand
GTACAGGCGAAACCTACTAAATGCAGAATACAAATGTCTACATACAATAACTAAGAAAATGCCATGAAGGCTACGTTGAACAGTTTGATGAGAATATTTCAGATTGTATATGAAACCAGCACATTGTACCCCTTGATTGCATAAATGTACACAGCTATGATTTAATAATAAAAAAATTAATAAATAAAAAATGCTCTGTATGTGTATGGTAAGTAAATTATTATTTTAAATCTGTCCATTTACTCATTTAGTATACCTTTCATTTTCACATAAAGCTAGCATTATACTCATACCTGATTTGGGCATTTGTTTTCATTCCATTCCTTCTCTTTTTTTTTTAATGATAATGTCATTGTTATTACTAAAAAATGACTAATTTATTATACAAATTCTGAACCAATTATCTACTGATTTCAGGATAATAAAGGACAAAAGGTATAGGAAAAAAGCTTAAAAGAAGAATGATGTCATTTTTAACTTAAATTTGAGGATTCCTGCTATGGTTTGTTCAGGAAAGTGATGACAGCCTACTGTTTTCACAGTGGACTATACTATCATGTAAGGGGTAGAGAAGAAGTAGTCTTCAAATTACAGATGGACTCCTTGAAATTCTGGTGATAGCCCCCTTCCTAGTCTGGAGGAATAGTCTCCATGTGGTGGGTAACTTTACTTTGTGCCAGACATGAAGGATCACGATGGTCAGCATGCCACACTAGGTGAGGACTGCCAGTTCTGGAGGAGGAGTGCCTGACTGAGACTCAGCCTCACTGCTGTCGAGCCGTCTGAGCCTGGCTGTGCTCAATTCGTGTGTCTTAACCCTCATCAGTAAAGTGAAGGTGAAGTACATCCTAGTAATTCCCTAAGGGTTTTGTAGCAGTAAGTATGTACAAAACATATAAACAAGTACCTGGAATATTAACACTTTGTCATAGTAAACATTTGCTCATGTTTGGGAAATTTCTCGTGTTTCTCCAACCTCGCTTTGCAATGTCTGCTGACACACTATGAATATTTGCAACACGTCTGTCCTGTCTTGCTTATTCTGTTCAAATGCATTGTCTAGTTCATTTGTTTCTGAAGATATATGAAGATATTTCAGGGCTGGCAGTGTGATCTTATTTTTTGTTTAGCTTCCATACAGAATAATTCTCAAAAGGCTATTTCTAAAGTGAAAATTTTTCTCAGCTAAGTCTCTAATTAATATTTGCAAGTCATCAAGGAAAAGAACTATAGTTGGGTACTGGATCCTAATTCTTTGTTTTTGCTTTCATTTGTTTTATTTTGTTTTATATTTATGCTACACACTAGAGAACAATCAGCTGGCATTTCAGGTACGCAATAGACTTTTATTACATGGGTACATCATCTCTTTTCTCAAAGAAACATTTATTCATTCTATAAGTCTAAGCAAAAATTTACTTAGTACTTACTATACATTCCAGGTAAAAGACTAGTCAAGCAGAAGTATGACAATGATCACTATTATCATTGTGTGAGATTACTTTCCATTTATTCAATTTTATAATGTCCTTTATGTTTTCATAATTTTCTTATACTTGTATTAGGGTGGGATTATGTTCACAGGTTTATTGCAAAGAAATCCAAAGTACAGTGGCACAAACAAAATAGAAATATGCCACGCTCCCACGTAAAGGGTAACTCTGTGCACCCAGGCTGCTTCCTGATGATCATTCTGATGCCCTCTCAGTCTGTTTTTAACGCCAGCTCCCAAAACAGCCATCAGTTTTAGGATATGAAAAACTAGTGGTTGAAATCACTAAAGGAAGAGGAGAGGGTGGATACTGGGAAACAAATACCGTATATACTCGAGTATAAGCCGAGTTTTTTCCGGCACAAAATTTGTGCTGAGTTCGGCTTATACTCATGTATATACGGTAATTTATTTCATAGTGAAATAGTTTTACATTTCTCATTGCCTTGAACAGCAGTGGAGCCAATTCATGAGTTCGATTTTAGAACTGCTAAGACTGAGAAGACTGAGATATTCAAGTCTGGGTGGATGAGGAGTAGACAAACGAACACACGGCATCCTCGGTAAAGTTTAGATTTAGAACAAAGCATGGACTGGAGAGTTAATTTGGGACTCGTCAGCATAATAGTAACTATACAGCCATGTGCGTTTGATATCCTCTAGAGCTTTAATTTCTAACATGGTAGCACCTAGCCACACGTTGCTACCTAATTTAAATTTATTAAAACTTAATATAGCTCATAATTCACCTCCTCAGTCACACTAGCTACATACAAGTACCAGTAGCCACACGTGACTAGCAATTATCATGTCGGAGAATGCAGGACAGTTTAGTGACTGCAGGAAGTTGAATTGAACAGCACAGCTCAAGATAGAGAATTAACAAACAAAAGCAGGCTATGTACCTGGTAGATGACAGAGAAACTGATTTTTTCCACATTTATTTTCTATGCTCACATTTCATTTTATTCTTGTTTTATTACTATGGCAGTTACGAAAATATTTACTCTTAGACAAGTACTGTGCTAAATGAATATATTATTTATTCTATTGAATCTCCAAAACTCACAAAATGAGTGCTATTATTATCCTTTTTTAGTAGATGATGAAATTAAAGCTTTGAATATGGACAAATTAGGCTATAAATAATAAGAAAGTTCTGGAGAAAAACTTAGATCAATCTGAATCCAGTAATACGTACAAATTTACAAAATAATCATATCAACTGCAAATAAGTATTACTTTGCCTATTTTTTCCCAATATTTCTACTTCATTTCCTTTTATGGTATAATTACATTTACTTAGAACTTCCTGAATAAGGTTAAATACTAATAAAATTAGTTTATTTATTTATTTATTTTTATTTTTTTTTTATTTTTAATAGAGACAGAGTCTCACTTTATGGCCCTTTGGTAGAGTGCTGTGGCATCACAGCTCACAGCAACCTCCAGCTCCTGGGCTTAAGTGATTGTCTTGCCTCAGCCTCCCAAGTAGCTGGGACTACAGGAGCCCGCCACAAGGCCTGGCTATTTTTTTGTTGCAGTTTGGCTGGGGCTGGGTTTGAACACTCCACCCTCAGCATATGGGGCTGGCGCCCTACTCAGTGAGCCACAGGTGCCACCTAAAATTAGTTTTTTAGTTTTTTTCTTAACCTTGATTGAACTGCTCCTTAGTTATTCTACTTAAATGATACTGTTGACTGAGTCAGCTATTCCTTGTTATTTTAAAACAGGATATTTTTATTTCTAACTTTCTAATCATTTTTATTATAAGTGGTTTTTAATTTATGAATGATCATAACAGTCATGAAAGATTATAAAAACTGATTTATTAATAACATCAAATTCTCTTCTTATTCCTGGAATAACTTACTTGGTTATTTTGTATTATTCTCCTCTTTTGTTGTTTGTTTGCGGTCAGTTTTTTAGCATTTTTAAAAATTCTTTTAAATTTCTGAGTAATATAGGGGTACAGATATTTTGAATACGTGTTTTTTTTTTTGTTTTTTTTTTAAGACAGAGTTTCACTTAATTGACCTCAGTAGAGTGCTGTTATGTCACAGCTCACAGCAACCTCAAACTCTTGGGCTTAAAAGAGTCTTTTGGCTCAGCCTCCCAAGTAGCTGAGACTATAGGCACCCGCCACAACTCCTGGCTATTTTTAGAGACAGGGGTCTCGATCTTGCTCAGGTTGGTGTGGAACCCATGAGCTCAGGCAAGCCACCCGCCTCGGCCTCCCAGAGTACTAGGATTACAGGTGTGAGCCACCATGCCCGGCCATGGGTCATGTTTGTAATGCATGAGTCAGGGTTATAAGTGAACCCATCCCCCAGATAGTGTTCACTGTACCTGTAAGGCAAGTTTCCTCCCATCCTCCACCTCCTCCTGCCTGATCTCCAGTGAGTTTCACTTCCCTCACATGTGTGCTCAGTAGTGAGTTCTAATATAATAGTGACTACATGTGGTGTTTGTTTTTCCATTCTTTATATAATTCACTTAGGATAATGGTCTTCAGTTTCATTCAAATCATTGCAAAAGGCATTAAATCATCTTTCTTCACAGCGAGTAGTACTACATGGTATTCATGTGCACGCTTTGTTAACCCACTCATGAACTGAGGGGCATCTGAGCTGATTCCACATCTTGGCAATTGTGAATTGTGTTACAATAAACCTTTGAGCGTAGGTATCTTTTTGATGAAATGACCTTTTTTTCCTTTGTGAGATTGCTGGATTGAGTGGTAGATCTACTTTTAGTTCTTCGAGGAAGCGCCAGACTGTTTTCCATAGAGGTTGTACTAATTTGCAATACTATCAACAAGTGTGTAAGTGTACCTTTTCCTGAACCCATGCCAGCATTTATTGATTTTGGACTTTTTAATACAGGCCATTCTACTAACAGTGGTGATTATCTCATTGTGGGCTTAATTTGCATTTCCCTGATGATTACTGATGTCGAGCATTTTTCATATGTTTATTGGCCATTGTCTGTCTTCCTTTGGAAAGATTCTGTTCATACTGTTTGCCCACTTTTTAATAGGACTGATTTCTTTTTCTTGTTGATTTTGTTGAATTCTTTATAGATTCTGATTATTAGCTCTTTATTGGATGTACAGTTCACAAATATTTTCTCCCAATTTCTAGGTTGTATATTTGCTCTGTTAGTTATTTCCTTGGCTGTACAGAAGACTTTTAATTTAATCAAGTCCCATTTACTGATTTTTGTTGTTCTGTGATTATGAATTCGATTTTTTCTAAACATTTTTGAGTTTGCATACAGAAACCAAAAATAATATATCATTAACTGCATGTAGGCACTGATTTCAGATACTCCTAGGGTTTATATTAGTAATATTTTACTGCTACCTTGGTAGTTAGGAACACATTATTTCAAATCTCTACCTCTTGATAAAAAGTTCATCACTATGCCTAGGAAATAGTAATTGCTCAAAAACATTAGCCATTGCACAGTGGACAAGGTCTATAGTTTTCTTTCATCTTCTTTCTTATACTGTAATTTTCAGGTTTTAGTATTAAAATTTGGCAGTTTGGATAATCTATTGGACAAGATTTTCAAACGTTATGTCTTCTAGAAGAGTTTCTGCTGAAGTGTTTGACCAAAATTTCACCTAAAATTGCCTACCACAATGATTGTTTTTTGGGGAGTGGGAGAGGTTGAGGATTTGGCACATCTTAAACACATTTCAATGTCAAAATGTTTCAAAATTCAAATTTCAAAAAGAGTGTGTTTTGGCATCCATTGTATCTATCAGAGAGTTAGAGGACATTCTAATAAATTTTTATAAACCAAATTAAATGAAGTAGGTAAATGTTCCTATTAAATTATATTTTAGTACTTAACTGAATTTAATTGTATCTCTGATGAAAATAATGGATTTTAACATAAATATGCAGATTTAAATTAATA
This sequence comes from Loris lydekkerianus, assembly GCA_963574355.1. NCBI lineage: Eukaryota > Metazoa > Chordata > Mammalia > Primates > Lorisidae > Loris > Loris lydekkerianus. Next base: position 10,303 of record CAUYPK010087019.1, on the reverse strand, counting down.
AACTGTGAATATTTGAGTCACAATGTAATTAGCATACATTTAACATGGTAATCCTCATTTTAAATCAGAAACGTTATTTGAAATGATAATAAGTAAGCATTAAAATAAAACAAAAAACAGAGGGCAATTTGTATAGAACTTGGAGCTTTAGTTTGAGTTAAAAGTTTCAGCCACTATTAAAACTGCCTGTTAATGAGAAGGCCACAGGGCGGGAGAGAATGCAATCACCTCCCGAGATTCTTTTTAGTAATTGTCCTAGATAAAAGTGAAAAAAGAAAAAAATATACAAAACTCTGAAGTGTAGCCATGTGCTGCATTTATTTTAAAAAGTTGATAAAATGAACCTAAAAATGGAAATTTAAGATGGAGAAAGATTTATTTGATGATAAGCAGAGAATAGATTAAGCATGTACCACATGGCAGATTTAGCCCATCTTCTTAAAGTGTGCTGTAAACATAACATTAGCACCAGTGATTCTGAGCAAAATGTTCCAAAAGGTGATTTTGCCTGCAGGATTATTACATTTAGTAAAGCTTTGAAGTCATTTTCAAAAGCCATTGTTCTCAGCACTCTAAGATCGTATCTGGCCTTCAACATTTCTTGGTTCCTTTCACATTTACAGCAACATTCTCTGGATTACTTCTACACTCGGCATGATTAAACCAAACACATACAGCAGCCTCCAGCACGCTGAAAACAAAGTAGCAGAAAATTCATGGCCAACTCTCTAACTGAGGAGAGCTGATAAATACACTGAGAATAAACAAAACAGGTCAAGTAGACCACAGGAGTGTGTTCACTGGACGTGGATTTGGGGATGATAAAGGTCAGGAAGGGAAGCAGGCAAGGCAAGGGAAGTATCTAGAAAGATCTCCTGTAAAGGATGAAGGAATGTATAAATCTTGGATTCCAAACAAAATGGAATTTCTTAAATAGAAACACAGTGGGAATGAAGCTCAGAAGAAGAAACAAATGTGGGAAGTGAGGGGAACTGAAGGAATCATCATCTTTCCAAGGGAAGGTTAATATAGCAAAGCTGTGGGGAAGACAGAGGATAATTAATTTGAAATCATCTGATGGCCAAGTGTGGTATTTCAAGGTGAGGATCTAGTTTAAGACAAAGTTTGGAGTCTTTTTTAAAAAACTGTTTTTTTTTTTGTTTTTTTTTTTTTTTAGCCAAAAGCATCACGTATGCAAAAGAACACATGTATGTGTCAAGAATAATAAGAAGCATCCATGTGCTCTCCACCCAAATGAAGAAAGGGGCACAGCATTGTCTTGGAAGCTACCCTATGATCCCTTCTACTTGGGTGGATTCGATGGAGAGGTATCAGTGTTTTCATGAGACTAGTCAGGTGGGTATTTAGGAGATATAAAGAGAGGCACAGGAAGAACAGAGACCCTGTGGACACCAGTAAGCATCCAGGGCACCTTAAACTAAGAAAGGAGCAGAATATATATGAATATAAAAGAAAGAAAAACCCACAAAACACTGTTACAGAGGGATAGAAAGGCAACTATTATTCCATTTGTTGTTTGTCTTGCTTGTTCATTTTTGGAGTTGTTTTATTTTGGTTGATTGTTGCTTGGATGAAATAAAGTATTATTACCATTAAGAGAAAAAAGAGGGCCAGGTACAGTGGCTGACACCTGTAATCCTAGCACTCTGGGAGGCCGAGGCAGGAGGATTGCTGAGCTCACAGGTTCAAGACCAGACTGAGCACAGAAGACCTCATCTCTAAAAGTAGCCGGGCATTGTGGTGGGCGCCTGTAGTCCCAAGTACTCGAGAGGCTGAGGCAAGAGAATCGCTTGAGGCCAGGAGATTGAGGTTGCTGTGAGCTGTGACGCCACAACACCCTCCTGAGGGTGACAAAGGGAGACTCTGTCTCAAGAAAAAAAAAAAAAAGAGTTCAGGTTTGAGGGCCAAGAAAGAAGAGGATGGAGGGACTGATTTTCAGATGTGAAAACACAGGGAAGAGAACGAGGGGCGCTCGGTGTCAAAGATAAGGAAAAGGAAACGGGAGGGCCGAATGGTGCGGCCTCAGAAAACAGCCCCAGAATGGTTTAGTATCTGCTCAGTGACAGACCTGCTCAGTGACAATTCACAAAAGGCCGTGCAGGGGCAGAATCCAGCCTACTGGAGCTGAGAAAGAAAAGAAGAGAGAGAGCAGGAGAGAGGGTGGGAGGGAGGAAAAAACGAAAGCCAGGGTGCGTGAACTTCTTCCCTCATTAAACCTTCAAGATAAGTCTGTCCATTTCAAGCCAATAAATTGGTAATCGTTTGTTAAAGGAACAGAAGAACACTCATACAGAGAAGCACCGTTCCATTTACTCCAGCCGAGGTCTACGACAGATCTACCCAAACTGGTATTTCGGGACAAATTTCCTACGGTAAATAAACCATTACATCTTCTTGCTTGCCTGCTTTCTTTCATATTTTCTTGCTTTTAGAAATGGGGAGGCCAATGTATTAAAAAAATCCCCACACCTGATTTACCCACCACTCTCCATTATTCCCACAGCACAAGTGAAAGTTTTTCTTGTGTTACATTTCTTGTGACTCTTTATGTTTTCTCATGAAAATGAGAATTTATACTTAGTAAGTTAGAAAGAAGGAGATGAAAACAAAGATAATAAGCTGTCTCTTGTCACTGTTATCAAGAATGTCCACACGGGACCAAGCCTGCCTTTCTCTTGTCAAGAGCCAAGGCACGTCTGACATGACATTATAACCAGCTTTATTCTCCATTGCCTTCTGAGGAGCATGAACCAAGCAGAGATATTTATTATGCTGAAATTATCAGGAGGGCACTTAAATATCTTAATTACACAGTTAAATATCTTTAAATAAAATTTAAAAAAAATTATCACTGAGAACTGCCTCCCTTTCTCATGGTTACAGTGCCCTCTGTAAAAAAAACTAAATTCACTCTTGTGGATCATGGTTTTAATTCTGTACTTTTGACTCAAATCTGCAATTTATATTCAAGAATTCACATACTTAGTGGTGAAATGCTTTTAAAAGGATTAGTATAAGCCAATAACACTAATGGTATGCTGAGAAAATGAACAGTTAAGCTTTCAAAATTGCTGAGTATAAAATGGTCATTCTCAATTACACTACCAATGACATTTTCCCCAGCAAAAAAAGTACATTGTATCTAAAGATAATGAACAAGTGGAAAGTAGGAGCTAGAAAAATGGCCACCAGTGACTGCACATAATCTGATACCGACTAAATCATAAAGTGTGGATCTGTGTGCACTAGCGTTCATGGAATTAAGAGTTTAGATATGCAATTTGACTTAAGGTTTTCTATTGTGCTAAATCATCTAGAAATGCAAATGTCATATCTGGAAATGGCAACACGTTGGTGATTATTATGCACTTATTTATGTAACATCATTTGAAGTGAAGATACTGAACTACGTACATTGATCGGAAAGGAGGAACAAGTTGGAAGACTTTCCTTTCACTTGTACCTCACAGGTTTTTTCTAAAAGCCTCCATATGCCTGACAGGATAAACTGGGCTCAGAATCTCATTAAAATAATTTTACTTCCCTTGTAACATTCAAATATTCTTAAAAATTAGCTTATATGCTTCATGTAATTAGTAACAGACAAATGTTCCTGAAATCCCGCTTTCATGGATACCCCCTCGTATTACCAAGTGGCTTCACGTTTCCCATAACATCATTCATTCGAGAAACATTTTTTCAACAGGAATTACTGGAAAGACACAATCTTAGCAAGCAGCAGAGAGGAGAATTAGGGACGTTAAGAGAAGTCAGACATGGTGTAGGTGCTCATGGCACGTACGGTAATAGAAGGTGAATGAATAATGAATGATTAATGAATAAACACAATTAGACGTTGTAGAATAGAACAAAGGTGAAGAGTGGTGAGAGGGCATCACACAAAGCCTGGAATCCCGGCTGAGCCTTGGAAGGTAAAAGTGAAGCTTAAAAGGCAAAGCTGGGAGGAGACAGGCATTCTAGACAGAAAGACAGGCCGGGAATCGAAAAGCAGAGGGCAGTTGAAGGAGTGGCAGTCATTCAGTGCTGAATGAGGGAATGCCCAAGTGCAGCAGTGTGCCAGGGAAAGGCTGCAGGGTGAGCCGGAGCCTGTGGCCAGAGGCCAGGCTGCCTACCTGGGGAAACTGCTCAGCAGGAGGCACTGGAGGTTGTGAGCAGAGATGGTATCAGATGGAGCCAGGGCACGGGAAGGTGGATGTGCAGGCTGGATGGTGAGAAGATGAACTGAGAGACAACGGCCTTCAGAGCAGTGAGGACACGCATTAGAAAGAATTTCAGGACACGCGGAGGCAGGTTCCCACCCGTGGGCTCAGTCGTGGTGGCCACAGCGCGGAGTTCTGGGCGGGACTGTGGCGCGGAGCGCGGAGAGAGGGGGATGGGTTGGCACTGAACCTGCGAGTGCCGGAGAACGCACGCGCGCGCAGACAAGTGCCTAGGAGGCAGCGGCCCCTGGTTCCCTACCCTGCGACGAGGCGCATCTTCCCATTGCACAGAGAGGGCAACTGAGGCCATCGCAGGCCTCAAGGTCGCGCCGCCGGTCAAGGTTGAGCAGTGTCCTGCGCCTTAGTGGTCGGAAATGGAGATGGTGCATCCCTGGGACCCAAGAACAGTGCTGGGATCCGATTCTGCCCGGGCGACCTATCGTTTTCTAGCATTATCTGTTGGACTGGACTTCCTAACTGTAAAATAGCTGGCCAGGCCGTGTCAGGGAGGCGAGCTTGCCTTTGAGTATCATCATTTTCTCTAACACAGGGATGGGGCATGGGCAGTCTCTCCATCTGAGAGAGGTTATGAAATGCTTTCAAAATGCCCTACTTTCCGAAAATATCTTGCATACTCTGCTTGCGTTTTCTCCGGGAGGAAGCCATTAAATCAGGAGCCTGACCAGGCTCTTAACCACTGAAAAAAAAAAAAAAAAAAAAAAGAAAGAAAAGAAAGAACTTCAGGGTTTCCCCATGGGGTTGCCACAATGGAAACAGAGGTGATAAAGCAAATGCAAGCTACGGCCCTGGCAGCTGATGCAGCGCGCAGTAAGAAGTCATCGGGAAAAGCCTCCCTGGTGACTGAGAGCCACTAGGACTGACGGGAGCCCAGGTGGTCCCTTCAGGGATGACACACCACCCCCAGGAGGTTTCCCTGCGTGGAGCAGGGAAACGGTGCTTTCTGTTCTAGAAAATGTGAGCTCGTGTGTCGCTGGGATACCCAGGTGGGAACATCCAGCAGCCGGTTCCAATGGGTTTCAGGAGGTTCCTCCTCAGGGAAGAGGCCAGGGAGACAGAGGAGGCAGGAATTCCAGGGAAGAAAAGGGAAATGCCAAGTTCACAGACGGCCTTTACGGTGATGAAAAAGGCGACTGACGAGTAGGGTATGGAGTGAGGAATAGTAAAAACTAACATTTATTCTGCATGTAGCATATTTATCCAGCACGATGTTAAATAAGTCATATGTTTGATCTCATTTAATCCTGACCTCAAACCATGGTGAGAAAGATTCTAATGTCATTATCAATTAATAAATGAGAAAATTAAGGCATTGGGAATTTAAGGAATTTGTCCAATGACATAATGCTAGTTAGTATGAACAAAGCGGGGATATTCCCAGGATTACCTGAGCCCACTGGCGATTTTTTCACAAATTACAAACCTGTGTGCTCACATATCCCAAGGCTGTGGGGTTTCCTTAGCTGAAATGTCCCTGACACTCTTCAAAGCCAGTCTTGAGAGCCTAGTTCAAGAACCACCATCTCTAGGAAGTCTTCCGACTCTTCTTAAGAATTCTCTTTGGAATGTCTACAGTATATGGTCCTCAAAGCATAAATGACCATTTAGTTTTGTGTAATTTCCCATATTTTGCATCAATCATTTAAGTCTATTGTCCTCTTTTCACGCACATATCTTGTTCCTTGAGACAGAGACTTGTCACCCTTTCTATTTTCCTTCTCTACACTATCCAGCACCCTGCCATCAGTAAAGACAGTGAAGTACCCAGTGTGGAAATAGTTTGCTAAGGCTCGACCCATGTCTCCAGACTCTAAAGAAATAAAAATTGAACTAAGGAATGAGCAGGCAGAAATGGTCCCAGTGATCTGTGTTAACCAAGGTGTTTCTAAGACAGCAGACGGGCATGTTCAGCCTGTTAAAACATGCAGGCCTGAGTGCACCATGACTAGGCGGGAAAGACACTGGTCGCTGGGTGGAGCTAAGCCCAGCTGTTCCTCACTAAAGGTTCTGAAAATATACTTGGCTTCCCTGCAGTTATCACCCCCCTGAGAACGTTAGCAAATTAAGGCATACAACTTTTCCCGCGGACTAGCTGTTTAGCCTTATTTTAGAAGGTTTCTTGAAGTTTTCATTTCTGAATTCTAAGAGAACATTTTTTACCCTTCATAGTCTACAAAAAGTATCTCTCCAAGAAAGTTTTATTTTTCATGCTTTAAAAAAATATTGAATCCTTCTTTGCTGTAAGGTTTAGATAAACCCTAAAATATAAGCTCCTCCAATTCCCGGTTCGAATTCACTTTGGCAACACTTCTCAGACTGCAGGGCCAAGGTGACTTCTTATCCTTTCCCACTGAGACGTGCAAAGAGCAGGCCCTGTGGTCGAAGCCTGACCACCCTTGGGGTCAGGGGCACCTTATTTGTACACAGAGCTTTGAACTTGATGACTCCTCGGACGTATTTCTTTGTGCCTCAGTGCCTGTTTTCAGCTTTGCTTAAATGTTTTCCACAATGTTATTCCAAATGTATATGAGAAAGTGCACGGCAAACTAAATGCACGGGAAGGCTCTGTTCTTTCATCATCTGCCGTGGAACTTCACTGTGACAGAAGAGACAGGATAGTGCACCCAAACAGCTGCTAAGTTTCATTTTGGTGAACAAACAACAACAACAACAAGAAAATAGCATGCCAATGGAAGCTGATGTCAAACTCTCGTAGTGCAAGGGCATCACTTGATTCAATTTTGGCTTCACCTGGTGTGAGATTCTTTGATTAAACTGAACAAAAACGTAGTGCTCCCTTCGGCAACACATATACTGAACAAAAACGTAGACAGCTTAAAACATTGAATCCTGTGCTATACACTGTAACATGTTTTCCAGTAAAGGTGATACGTTTTTGGATGAAAATTGCATCCTTTATGGACCTTTAGTTTAATATTTTAAAAAGAGAAGTAATTATAACTCAAAGTGAGCAAAACATGCATCTTTATCCTCACCTGTGTGTGTGTGTGTGTGGGGGGGCCTGTGTCATGTGTGAACAGTCTTTTCTATGCAATACTCAACCAGCTAACTATAACTCAAGTTCAGATGTTTATGCTTAGGAGAAAAAAAAAAAAAAAAACATTTCTATTTTGGACTGTATAGCTCTCATCAGCATTTAGTTTTAGAAATAGAAAGTTTTTTAACTCAGAATTTCTAACAGTAAGACAGATTCTCATTTTGATGATGACAGCTGATTTGGGGAAATGTTTATTTCCATTTTAAAGTCTTCAAAAAGGCACATTTAATATCTTTCCATAGTAACAGTATTATAAGGAGGAAGACACGATAAACCTTTGAATCTGGCTTGCACAACCCTTACAATAATCTCCTTTCTCTCTTTGATAGTTTTGTGACACAGGATACCGAGGTCCTGTCCCGCCTATAGCTTGAAACCTACAGTCTTTGCCCATCTCCTCTTAATTTGAATCCTTTTTAGTTCTTTCTTGTTTGAATGAAGAGGGTCCACTATTTACCTGGTGACACACTCACTTGATGAGTCCAAGTCTGAAAAGATGAACTCACAAGCACTGGGATTCTCATACAAGGTCTAGGGTGGAGGCACTTAGGGGTCTGACTCCAGGAAATGTAGGCAGTGGAGGAGGGTCGGGGCTTTAAGCTGGTGCTCTACTTTCTGGCATCTGATCGCACTACACCTGTTAGACAACTGTGATGACTGTGCTTCTTCAACCTCCTTCTCTACACTCAGGGTGCTCCATGTACCCCATTCAGAGGCTTCATTAATTTTCCCATTGTCTGTACTCAGATCCCTGTCTAAGTTAAGCCCCTTCCAATCTATTGCCCTATTTTGATACTGTCAGCTTTTCTTCCAGAGGTTCAACCGCAGACACCAAACTAGGGCTGAAGTCTTGCTACAGTTTCTAGATCAGGGGTCCTCAAACTTTTTAAACAGGCAGCCAATTCACTGTCCCTCAGACCGTTAGAGAGCCGGACTATAGTTAAAAAAAAAAAAAAAAAACTATGAACAAATTCCTATGCACACTGCACATATCTTATTTTGAAGTAAAAAAAATAAAATGGGAACAAATATAATCGCACCGCCTCATGTGACCCTCAGGCTGTAGTTTGAGGACCCCTGCACAGTTTTCCTACTATATTTAAGATTAACTTTCACGTATTTCTACCTTCCAACTTTTTATACAAGATCAGACAATTAAGTTTATGAACTCATCCTAGAAGTACTCCCCTGGGGACCAAAACTAGTGCCTAGTCCACCCGTCAAAGCAATCATGAAACTTTTCTTCAGGAATGGCCATAAAGGCTATTCTTGTGCAAGATCTGGCAATTAAGTTTGCAAACTTATCCTAGAAAAATTGCTACGTACCTCATTGCTGAATATCACCATGATGACCAGATGACCAAGGGGAATACTTCAAAGGTAACCATAGTGATAGTCAGTAATGATGCACATAGCACTTTTTCTAGGATGAGCTCATGAATTTTATTGTCCAACCTCATATGCTCCAAGAGTTCTGGTTTATTCTTTTCTGTAGTCCCACTACAACAAGGCTGGTACTTTGTACAGAGTAACTTTTCAAATATTCTCTGGTTTGTCTGTTATTTTTTTTAGTGAATTATTTTGCCCCCCAGGTCCCGCTTTCCCTATCCTGACCTCCCTCTGACCTGACAGGTTAATGTGTCTGTCACGCAGGGCTCAACTCTCTTGGGTTCCAGGGTTAGCTCTGCTGCTCTTTTATCAAATGGCCTTGGGTAAGTCTCAACTTCTCTGAGTCTGTTCCTATGTCTAAAACACTCACAGAAATATTTGGAGGGATCAAGATTAAGAGTTAAGATAGTTCTTGTGTCTCTGGACACAAAAGGAAAAAGTAGGTTCATATAGGAAGATAACATCAAAGAGGAAATAGTGTGTCAGAGGGAAATGTTACTTTAACATTCTAGAGGTAACATTCTAGAGGAAGTGAAACCCATAGATCCGATCTTTAAATGAATAGAACAAGTGTCACAAACTGTTTTGATGCTGCTGAGTCAATGATTGTTAAGGTGGTTCAATAAATGTTCACGGAGTATCTGTATTTCTGAAGCACTGTGGTAGACACAGAGAAAACAGTAATGGCAAGAAAAGTACATTTCCTGTCTTCATGAAGCTTAACTTCCGATGAAAGATGAAAACATGTCATCTGTTTTCCAACATGTAATTGGCACACTCTAAAATGCATTTTTTACAAACTACAATGTGAATAGTGCCCTGAATAAGAAATATATTTGAGACCTCCCAAAATTCCTGAGCTGAGGGTTCAACCTGCAATATGATCATATTTGAAGAAAGGGTGATTGTAGAGGTAATGAAGGTTAAAAGAGGTCATAAGGCTGGGGCCCTGGTCCTGTAGGATTAGTATCCTTGTGAGAAGAGACATGGGAGAATTCTCTCTTCACCTTGTGAGGACACAGCAAGAAGGTGGCCGTCAATAAGCCAGGAAGAAAATCCTCATCAAAAACCAACCTGGCCTTGATCTGGTACTTCTAGTTTCAGAACTGTGAGAAAATTACTTTCTGTTTTTTAAGTCACCTGGTCTATGGCATTTTGTCATGGCGCCCCATGTAGACTAATACAATGGGGAACTTGCAGAGCATTATAAGAGCACCTCACTCAATCTTAGGGATTCTTAGATGCACCTCAAAATAAAATGAAATTTAAAATTAAGTCCAAAGAATGTGTGAGAGTTAGTAGGTCAAAAGGAAAAGCAGGAGGTGGATAAGGGAAAATGCTGAGTGAAAATGGGTTTCCAGACAAAGAGAAGATGAGTAAGTGGAGAAGGAGGCGTGACACCTTCACGGGCCTCACTGGGTGGACTGTGAAGCTGAGGGGCACAGTCTATGAAAAGTTGAGCAGGGGTAGGGTCACAAAGGGTCTTCTATAAGTCCTCATAAAGAGTTTGTGTCTTACCCTGAGATCAATAAAAATGCTGTACTACTCTTAAGATATTGAAATTAATAACTAGAATCATTTGTTTTAGGTAAAACAA